>JAOBAT010056246.1:0-27435 GCA_026413305.1 Hydrozoanthus tunicans | reverse complement strand
GGCCAGCGCATATCTGTCCGTGGGTGTCAGTCGGAGAGGTTTAACGTGAACTGCGGTGTTCCTCAAGGCTCCTGTTTGGGCCCGCTTCTGTTTACAATATATACCCGTTCACTGTTCGACATCATCAAAAACCATCTACCTGATGTTCACTGTTACGCGGATGACACACAGATGTATGTCTCCTTTAGCCCAAAAGATCAGTCAGGACAGGATGACGCTCTAGCTGCTATGGAATGCTGTGTTAAGAGATTAGGTGCTGGATAACTAGAAACAGGCTCATGATGAACAATGATAAGACTGAATTTTTACTTATAGGAACTAAACAAGAACTCGCTTAAGTTAATACTAATCACGTAATAGTTGGTAGTACGAATATCGTTCCTACATCACATGCAAAGAATTTATGATTCACATTTGTCTATGTCTGTGCATATAACTAACGCCTGTTCTGCTTCATTTTTTCACTTGTACAACATCAGGAAAATTTCGAAGTACCTAAGCAGAGAGTGTAAGCAAACACTTATTCATGCGCTAGTTACAAGTAGACTGGACTATTGCAATAGTTTGTTGTATGGTTCACCGGCGTATCTCGTTAAAAAGATGCAGCGTGTCCAGAATGCTGCCGCTCGGCTGATTTTCCAAGTAGGCAAGTTTACTCACGTCACGCCATTACTTAGTTCTTTACACTGGTTGCCGGTAAAGTATCGCATCAATTTCAAATTATTAGTTATTACTTATAAAGCTATTCATGGATTAGCGCCATCGTATTTATGTAACCTTATTTCCGTAAAGAAAAGCAACAGCTATAACTTAAGATCTAATAGCAGTTTACTTATAAATCATTGTAACGTTAAATCTCTTATCACACTCGGTGATCGATCTTTCCAGTGTGCAGCACCAAAATTATGGAACTGCTTACGTAGTGAAATAAGGAACTGTCAAACTTTATATAGTTTTAAAAAGTCTTTAAAAACGTATTTCTTCAAGAAAGCTTTTGAACCGTGAACCGTAAATTGTTTAAATGTATTTACATAATTTGATTTTTATAAATTATTGATATACTTTTTTAGAATTTTTGCTACAACCTTATTTTACTATTTTATTATCAATTTTAATAGTTTTAATCATTTAGCATTAGTGTAAATATTTTTTGTAATGCGCAATTGAAAATTTTATATTGATTATTGCGCAATAGAAGTGTAATAAATTATTAATAAATTAAAAGAAACACTTGTTACCGGGTACTTACACTTCACCTGGGACTCTGAACTGGTGTTGAGTTCGTCTGCCATTTCCTCGTCGGCGTCAGTGTGAATTGACATTAGTACCTTCCTTATTGTACAAACCAAGTCGTCTATCGTGACGTTAGGCTGGTTTGAAATGCCACGAGACTTAAATAATTCCAGACAAACGGTCCACTGTCGTTCCACAAATTGTTCACGTTCAGAATACAATGTTTTTGCGTTTTGAGGCTCTTTTATATGGTTTTTAGGTTTTGTAAATTTGTTGCGTTTTTCTGTCAAATGTTGTGACTTTTCTGCCCATCTCGGGTCTTTCTTCTCTTTTGCGGGCGGGAAGAGAGTTCCTGGGAATGAGATTGGAGTTCTTTTGCGTCTTTCAGCTTTAAAGTGAAAAGCTAAGCAGTGTGAAAATCGTGCGATCTTTTTGAGTGTTTTGATTCATGTGGCCCTTACAGCATTTAAGCATTAGCTTTTCTTAATAGGAAACGGGGTCATTAGGGGAAAAGGGATTCTTACAGGTCGTCTTTCGTGTTAGCTCAGCTCATCTAAGACGACACACATTTTCTCTGCAACATAGAACCTGTAGAATTTCCACGTAACAGCAGGCACTTTACTTGCATTGATGCAAAATGTATGTTTCGGTCATTAGGGGAAGGGGGAACTTTTGTGTTAACCCAGCTCATCTAAGATGACACACGTTTTCTCTGCAACATAGAACCTGTAGAATTTCGACGTAACAGCAGGCACTTTACTTGCGTTCATGCAAAATGTATATTTCGGTCATTAGGGGAAGGGGGAACTCTCGTGTTAACCCAGCTCATCTAAGATGACACACATTTTCTCTGCAACATAGAATCTGTAGGGATTGTA
Organism: Hydrozoanthus tunicans; assembly: GCA_026413305.1. Taxonomy (NCBI): domain Eukaryota; kingdom Metazoa; phylum Cnidaria; class Anthozoa; order Zoantharia; family Hydrozoanthidae; genus Hydrozoanthus; species Hydrozoanthus tunicans. The sequence goes on along the minus strand of JAOBAT010056246.1, from coordinate 25,324 downwards.
TTCATGCAAAATGTATAACTCGTTTGAAATGACTCCTGCAAGACGTTCAGTTTCTTTTCGCTCGATAGAATGTTACAAAATTTCTATAACATAAATTTGTCTTGCAAACACTCTTTTTGAGGGTCACGGGGTCATAAGTGTTTTTCTATAAATTACTGCAAATTGTTATTATTATTATTATTATTATTATTATTATTATTATTATTATTATTGAAGTTTGGATAATCTAATAAAATACTATATGATGTATCAAACTAAATAAAAAATTTGGGTCTGGATTTTGACCAGTTCATTGGTCCTACGCAGTCAAAAGTTTAAAACCTCGTGCTTTGTTAAGTGTGCTTGAGACCACTGACTTTTGCATGTCTAACAAAATCCTATCTGCTCTGACATCTACAAGTTCTTTAAGGCTATCTAAAGTCTCTCTTGACACTTCCAAGCACATTTATGGTGAAATAGTGCTGGGTAATTTCATAGTTGGGTTACTGTTGACGCAATTCCCATCTGGAGGCGCATACTTCGATTTTTTTTCTCTTTCTTCTGTCTTCTGTTTGGCATAACAGTGGACAGAGGGAAGGTGTTTAGTGACGATGTCAAAGAGTTCGCACGTGTATATAGAAAATAGAAGAGGTCCCAGACAAGATCCTTGAGGCACACAAGGGCAAATGTGGAATTTTCTGATCTAACTCCATCGATCACAACTTGCTGAAACGAAACCGAAGCTGTGCTTTATTCGCTGGAGCAGTTTCCCGTGATCAATCGTATCGAACACCGCGCTTAAATCTAAGAGAACCAACAGTGTCACCTGTTTGTTGTTTGTATTCATAAAAATATCGTTTCGAATACGGAATAGCGCGGTCTCTGTGCTATGTTGTTTTCGATAGGCTGATTGCATGACGGGAAACTGTCCATTTGCTTCTATACGAGAAATGGTTTGGTTAGCTACCGCCCTTTTCTTTAGTTTTGATAAAAACTGTAAGTTATTCACTGGTCGATAGTTTTTCTTACAGAGAACCAGTCCCGAATTTTTCAACTTAAGTTGACAAGGGCTCCCTTCCAGGCATTCGGAAAAAAAACCTCTTGCATTGACAGATTGATCATAGACACGATGGGGGAGGATAACTTGTCAATACACTCCTTTACTAGGCTGTTCGGCATTGGATCAAGGTAACATGACTTAGTGATGAGTCCTTTCACTGTATAAGTTTGGATCTGTTGGATTTCCTGCAAACCTGCTGGAAAGGGGAGGTGTCTTATAAATTCTCGAAGGCGGCCATATTCACTTATTCAGTGCTAATGTTGTTGATTTTTCTCACGAAAAACTTACTAAAGTAATTTGCAAGGAATCCGGGTTCTGTGTGGGGCGGAGTATAGCTCCTCAGTAGTACTACCAAAAAGGCGATTTACGGTGTTGAAAAGGCGACGTTGGCCCATGGTGTGGTCCTTTACAAGCCCTTCTACACGTTCAACAAGCTGATTGACATGATTTCTCACTCTCAAAAATAACTTTCTGTCACTTTTAAGTCCTGTTCTCTTCCAGACACGTTCAAGCTTAGGTCGCTTTCTCTTTGCTGCCTTAATTGTGTCATTAAATCACGGAATACTTGGTCGCACAACGATTTTCTTCTTGGAAAGATGAGCATATTTATCCAGCAAACTGGAGCGTGTCAAGTTTTAACAGTGTACAAGCTCTACTAGTGACTGAGGTGGTACAAGAACTAAGCCAGTTTGACAAAGGTTGCCCTTGAAAGCGTTAATTTCAATAAATTTGATTTTTCTGTAAGATATTTCCTTAACAGAAAGGGTTGGCTTGCGGAAGGCAAGATTACACTAGTACCGTGCAATGGTCAGAGAAGAAGTAATCGGATATAGGTTGAGCCTGAACCAGATGGCTTGCCTCCCTTGTGATAGTTACGTCATGCGTATGGCCAAGGCAGTGGCTGGGTGTCTTTACGTGCTGGATGAGCCCCATACAGTCTAGCTGATCCAAAAATCTCACAGTATTCGGGTCGTCGGTAACATCAACATGAATATTTACATCTCCGGTGATCAGGAGAGGCTCAGGTTACAGTATAATGGACTCTATGTAATCAGCAAACTCGTCTAAGAATGTTGATGTGGTAACTCGATGTTCTTGTGAGCACAGTGTTCTGTAAATAACTACCAGCCTCATCCTGTCAGTATTAGACGAGAAGTTATATTCCACAAACTCGAATGACGTTCTATCTCCCGCTGGGACCTTTTCCAATGATGGTTCAGACTTATAAACAATAGCAACGCCACCATAACCTCGTCCTGCTCGAGGGTGATCAATGATGCTTAATCCCCGGGGCATGCATTCCGCCCTTATAGCCGTTGTATGTCACTGGCACTTGACCTCGTTTAAACTGCGGTAGCAGCATACTGAACGCTACCTTAGGTCTTCCGGGTTACAATCTGAGTCACTTTAGTATCGTCAACATATTTTCATGACTGCATGTTTTGAACTCTCAAGTCATTAATCATTCGCAGTAAAAACCAAGGCTCCATTTTAGTGCCTTGGGTTACTCCCGCAGGGACTGGGCCCCATTCAGAGAAACAGTCCGAAAAAATCTTGACGAGTTGTTGTCTTTGAGTCAGGAAGTTTGCAACCCAGTACGCTACATTTAGGGAGATAGGTAGACTAAAGACTTCACGTACGAGTATGTTAAGATCAGTAAGTTCAAATGCCTTCTTGTAGTCGAATAGAATTATTCTAACGGCAGCGCCGGTTCCGTCTGTGGCCTGCAACCAGTGATGTAACATAGAAGTAAGGGCGTGTACGGTACTTGACTTCGGAACTTCCCCAAACTGATCGGGTTCAACTACTTTAAGTAGACATGTTAACGATCATAAATTCTCAGCTATCTTGGATACGTTTAGTGTTAGTGAGATTGGTCGGATTTGAGATTGATATTTAGTCAATAAATAACGTTTTAATTGTTTTGAGAAGTTGAAGACATTGAGATCTTCTAAATCTACCGAAATACTGTCCCAGAGTACAGTTGCCATATAAGAAATTGTTTTTTACCAGAATTGGTGCGTACTTTTGGTCTAAATCGCTGTCGATTTTTGATCTAAGTCGCTGCGCGACACGAGCAATATCGGTTCTTCTCGTGAAATTTAGCGTAGAATTCCCTCGTTACCTATAGAAGTGCCTGCCACTGGCCGCCACATCAAGCGGGATACTAGTAAATGATGAGGTGAAATTGTCTCATGATCCTGACCTGCAGGATCTCAAATAAGGGGAGTAAAAAAGCCACCTAGAACGTGGCCAGACCCCCTCCCTGAATAAAAATGGCGGCCTCCGATTCCAACCGTCCTATATTTTGACCGACCCTGTAAGGCGTTTTTCGCCAGTTACCGTTAAGCAGACGTCACACATTTCCAGTTACCTAATGAAGACTAAAGGATTCGGTTACAACGTTGTCTTTTAACGATTTTACAATTTCCATTGACAAATTTTCAATTTCATTTCATTTTAATTGGTTTATTGTGTATTCAGTACCGTGTATTAAATACTTTACCGGATGAATGCCACACGAATACTTGCCAAAACTTTCAACCAGTGGAAAGAAATAGTTTCATTTTTCTAATTTGGACTTAAAAATGATTCTTAAAGAATACTGCACTTTAGTGTCTTACTCTCAATCCACTCTGATGCATTTAAGGATTTGCAATCGACTTTTGATTTGTTCCCATTTGTTCACAAACTCAGAGATGGTCAAAAGAAAAGTAAATTCATTCCAGTCCGACCAGCGTTACCCTATGCTGGAACTTTTGGAGCTGTTTATTTCCTGTAGTCATTTCCACTACATTTGGAAATTTCAGTTTTCTTTCTTCAAATAAATAAATAGTATATTTTCTTTTGGTTTTTTATATCACTTCCAATGGATTCCGGAGTTCAGTGCGTTTTCTTATAGCGGTATCATGCATTCACAACCAACCGCAATCATTTTGGTAAATTTAATCGTGTTTCCTTCACATTTTTTGCCCCAGTTTGTGCTGCAACCAGCCACTCCCTTTGGCCTTTTCATGAACGATTTTTCCGCGAACTGTGTAATGCAGTCAAGACTCGGGTCGTACGAACATTGAGCGGGAATTAAATTGTCCGCACTCGTGCCACTGCACTTCTTCTCAACGAACGTCCTCGGGAAGTAAACGTGCTGGCTTCCAAAAACCGTTTGGGAATTCTTGACTGTAGTTTCTATCTGGCACATGTGAGTATAAGACTGCGATGGATCAGCCAGTTGTCCATTTCTTAAGCGGTACCGCAGTGCCCTGAGGAAATAAAAGATGTTGAGTGAGGAGGTTTGTATTGAGCAGTTTCCTTACTTGTGGTCCGTTCCCACGTGGAGTAACACTTATTTATTTTCAAAAACAGGGTATTATGAATTATAGCCTCCAATATCCGCGAACATTAATCTTATTTCAACTTTTTTTTCAATCTTTTCTTTCCACTTCACTACCTTTCTTTTTTTCTTAAACATTTTTTCTTTTGTTTTTAGTAAGAAACTACCTTTAATCGAACTTATTTTTAGTGCTAATTATTATGTTTAGGGCATATCTAGTCAAGTGGCTCGTAACGACAATACTTTAGAAGTAACAATATATTTACTATAGACCTTAAGTTTAAATGTACTTAGTCATCGTCATCAGGTACAAACACAGGCAGCCCAAGCTTTGAGTTTGTCATTGAGAACAGATTTGTAAGACTTTGTATTGGAAATACAGAGTATATAAGAATATATAAAGTCTTATATATTCTGTACTTCCCATACAAGTCTTACAAATCTGTTCTCAATGACAAACTCAAAGCTTGTGCTGCCTGTGGTACAAATAGACTGTTGTCGTTGTTGACAATAACAAATGGAAAGGAAATACGAAAGAGTGCTTGAGTCATTTGTTTTCTCAGAAAAAAAAATTATAAAAGTTCATAAAAGCCTCTAACAGGCTGCCTAGCTTAGTTTTGTATGTGATACTTATAGGTTTTTTTGTTCTGTTACTTTTTAATGGCTTAGAAAACCATTGGTCATTGTTGATAATTGCCGCAAAGAACCTGAAACTAAAACGATATTTGATGTTACCTCCGTAGTCTTGACAAGAGCTGTTCTTGAGCATTTCTTTTTTCTTTAGAGTGGCGAATGGTCGGAGCGCTTTCTACCAAAAGCAAACTTATGAGCAAACTGCAAAGAACGACCTAGCGACGACAAAAGAAAACCACATGAGATCGATCTGATTGTAACATGTTCAGCACTTTACAGCGACATTAAGCTATAGAAACGTTACAAGAGTGCTCTGTCATTAATACTGTTGCGTAAGAATATATAATTTTTTTACTTGCAAGCAGCTATTTGATTGTGGGGTTATGCCTTTGCAACTTGTGTATTGCGAGACAGGTTGCCAAGGAGGTGTTACACGGCGCAATGGCTACTGCAACTTGAACTTTCTAACTAAAATCATTGCGAATATGGTTTTACTTTAGGAAACAATGCCAGCAACATGTTTCGCATCAGTTTTAGCCGTTACTCGGGATGTTGCAAGCTGCGATGGCTTTTTCAAGGCCTTGCCAAACAAGTTTCACGGAAAATTGCCTCGTGTAACACCAGCTTTAATCCAATCATTCAATCAATCATTTTTATTTATCCACGGTAATCTCATCAGATATAAAAATGAATATATAATGTTAATAGTAAAAAGTATCTATCTAAAACTACCTAGTTTAACTAGAGCCTAGCTAAAAAAAACGCTTTCCACGAGAGCCATGCTTTTAATAATAGAACAAATAAGTAATCTGTGTGATTCAATATATCACAGGAAATCTTTGCAGCCCGCTTTGAAGATATTCAAAGAGCTTGCCTGCCGTAGCCCTGTGGGTTAGCAATTCCAAAGCATCGCAACACTTAACTGAAGCTTTTCTTTAAATGGTTAGTTTGCCCTCCGTATCTCTAAGAGAATAAGCCGATATGTTGCGATGAGTAAACATAGTTGGAGGCAAGATCATTTGGCGACTTATAAACCGTAACAGCTTTATGGTTATTTTGAAGGGAGTGGATATTTTTCCACCAAAGATATTCATGAGGAAAATCTGCTGAGTTGGCCAAAAATGGAAGGAAAAAGCCTTTCCAATTTTCCTATTAGCAAGGGAATGATGTATGCCTTATGTATCATTAGGGTTAGCGACAAAGTAAGTTAATGTAGTTTTCAATTATTACATCCACGGAGAAAGGTAATGTCTTAAAAAAACATCTTTGGTTCCTTAAAAAGATAAACACAACCGAATTAAGACTGTACAATGAGAACGAACAATTTACCATCCTAAAGAAATTCCTTGGAAAGTTTGAGTGTCTTCTTTATGAGGAGCTTTTGATAAGGAAAACGAGATCGACTCTGAACACTCGAGGACTCTATTCGTACGAATGTGTTCGTTATTTTTTGTCTAATGTAGTTTTACACTTTCTATACTTAACGTTACACTTAACTACAAAGATGCAATTAGTCATTGACACTGTATTGAATTTTAAAGACTTCGCAAACTTTTAAATTTAAACGTTCTGATAACCAGTACTTTATGTGGTTTAAATTCTTTATGAATTAATTTGTTTCTTTTTTACTTTTGCAATTTCCTTAAAATGTAATCGTATATCGTTTTGATCTTTATCATAAATAATAACATCGTGACATGTGGTCGTCAAAGGTAATGTTTTTATATCACTTCCTTTTTGTAATGAAATGTTTCTTTTCAAATGATTGAAATCCGTGTTTTACTGTCTTTCTTATATTTCGTTGATTTTAACTCCTTATCATCGCACAGAACGAAACTTGTTGCGATCAAGTCCCTCAGAGCGACTACAGATATGCCACCCAGGCCCTTCCACAGGAAGTCAAGTCGAACCTTTGAGAATACTGTAACCCGGATTAGTTTACTTCGGGTAGCGAAACACTAACGGTTTGACCGCTTGACTTTGTAGAAAATATTTGTGTGGCTTGAGGAACCCTTGTTGGTAATGCACGAACCAAACTTGATGGCAGATGGACTACGAGAGCAGGCTCTATATTGATATAGAATCTCAAGACGTCAGAAAAATAAGAGAACACAGCGAAGACTTTACAAGGTCCATTAGAACGAAAAGAATCTTTTGATGCTCTCCGACAGCGTACGGGTTTAACTATTATTGTCAGTTCAACAGGTGGTTTGATCCCCCGCTGGGTGAACAACTTTAGTGTCAGTAAAATAAACGGTAGGACACCAGTTGACGTGCTTGGGTAGGACGCTTTTTTGTGTAGGTTCGTTGAGAAGTGTTTTGAAAAGGAATTTACAAGTGGTTGAAGTGGTCTCGTGGCGTCATTTGTAAGAGTCGGACGCTCGCTATTCCTTGGTTTGGCACCGCGCACCTTTTTTCATCGCACCGTCCGCAGGCATTCACGTTATTAAAGCTATTCGTCTCTTATCCTGGATGAAATTCAAGTAACTTGAAATAAACTTTTTGTGTTTTGATAAGTGTAAGGTTGTGAGCCGTTGTCTTTTTGATCAAAGGGGAGTGCAACTCGGTGGAAAAACAAAACTGCATTTTGCTCAACTGACGATCGTTGATAAGAAATTGTGAAAGGTACCAGTCTGCAAACCCTAACGAACTTAAACGAACACCGTTAATAAAGTTTTTGTTGTCTTTGTTGTTATCATTATTATTATTATCATTATTATTATTACTTTCATTATTATTATTATTATCTTGCGGAGGGAGAACCCGGAGAAAAACTCTCGGAGTCAGAAGAAGACCGACAAATCTTAGCCCACATGCAAACCCAGGATTCGATCCCCGGTCCACAGAGGTGGGAGGCACGAGCGCTAACCACTCGGCCACCGTGACTCCCCTTGACGTACTGTATTTTTGAAAAACGTCAAAAAACTGAATCGAATTGTAAATTGTGTTTTAATGTGTTTTTTTTTTTAATTTCAAGAATATGCAGTTCTTGATGTCGAAGTGCTTCCCAATAAATCACGATCGATCATTGTTTTACTCGTAATTTGCTAACCGCGTGATCGCAATTACAGCGCTCGGAAAAGTTGTTATCCACTAAACTATGGTTTCATTTAGTGCGATCCTTATGGCTCACGTTAGAGTGAGCTTAACAGGTGTAATAAAAGTAACGAAAGCGGGAAGAGTTCTCGCCAACCTCTAGCGTTCTAACTCTGGCTTTGTTTGCTCATCAGTTTGACTGAGGTGACAGGACTACCCGTCTGCTATTTGTTGTTCTACTTACTTGAGACATGTTTTCTCATCAGACGATCGATTATGGTAGATAACTTGAGTTGTGTTCCCCGAGATACAGAATTAAAAATGCTTTCAAAACTGAAATTACTTCTAAAAGTACTTCACTCCTACAAGCAGGTGAAATATCGCCCGTGTTTCGCCTGATTAGCCGTTCAGCTAAGAATTGTCTTTTAATATTCATCAACGTATGTGACGTCCAACCGAACCGTTGTTAAAGTCGTTGCATTGTTGAATCGCAAATTGTGGTTGTTTTAATTTTGTGCAGTAACAAACAAACAACGCAAAAAGAATCGCGGGGCTTTATACTCGACTTTTTAAGGCATTCTCCACAATATCCCGGCTTCCATACTCAAATTTGAAACGCTCCATTTGAATTGTTATTCTACAACATTCTGGATGGCAAATTAGTTGGTGCGCGAGTTTTTCAGTTTTTTCTGAGATTCTTAACTCGCTCACAATGGGAGGTCACGTGGAGGGCTCAAAACAATTATTGCCTTTTGATTTGACTGGAGTTTCAAGGATCAGGGATAAATAGCTTCAACCTTAGTTAACACTACATTATAAATCAGTGTATATAGATGGTTGTACTCCACAAGTCACCAGCTAAGCTATTGTTGCGCCTCGCTGTTAGCAGCTCCATACGTTTCAGTTGACTCGGGTTATTACGGTATACGACTAACAGGTATTTCTCGGCTGTACAACCCAAACCTGCATGCTGCTAATATCAGAAACATCGAATATTTAGTTGTATTCAAGTACAAAGGCAAGCGTGATCTTATTAAAGAAATAACTTTTTTACTGGTCAGTAAATCAATTTTTCTCATTTTCGGGGAGTTAAATCAGGTTTTTTAGGGTTTTTTGTTCCGTAATGACATGTGCCCGACTAAAAAAGAAGAGTCGAAAAAGTGACCATTTTCACAAATTGGAGCTAAGATATTACACTTCATTTTGTTTTAACTCATTTTGAGAAATTATTGGTTTAAAAAGATTCTAAAAGTTTTTTTGTTGAGGGATAAAGCTAATCGACTCTAGATAATTTCTCAAAATGATTACAAACAAAATGAAGCCCAAGTTTGAAGTCTCATACAAACAAGGTGATGGCTTCTTTGTTCGTGCTCGGGGTTTTGCTGAAAAATTTCTCGATTGGGGTCTTGTATTAGGATAAAAAGTGTTTTTGGTTGGGATTGTGACTCGAAGTAAAAACGTTTTTGGATTGAAGTGTTGGTTGGTTCAAGCCGTATTTTAAAGTTCTTTTATTCTAAGTTGTTAAAACAATTCGAAGCTGTGTGAGCATAGACCGCGTAGCTCAATATTACTCTTTTGTTTCTTCAAGAGATCAAGTAGGTTATGCAATGCCGCTTCCTTTTGTAACCTCGAGTGCTACTTCAGTTTATTTGACGTTTTGACTTCCCAAAGCAAAAAGCTCTACTGCATCATCAAGGATTGTTATTCATTCAACTAAGAATTAGATAATACAGGTTATAATACTCCCTGAATTTATTCTACCGACAACTTAACTGATAATACTGCTTTCTTTTGTATCTACTAGTCAGTTTTTCTACAAAACAAGCATGTCATTCGCTAAAAATCATTCTTTCTTTGAACGAATGCCTCAAAATATGTCTTGTACAGCTGTTAACTTTTCATGCTATTTAATGAAAATGTAAGTTGATTTTTTTCCGTGAACATGCAAAAGAGCTTGCAATATCTGACAGTCTGGTTAACCACGTCAAATCAACAGCGCTCTTAAGATCGGGTAGTGGTAGTACTATACGAGTGTAAACTTTTGAAACCGCAATTGGCTAAAGTATACTGCTGACAGCCGTCAATAGTTAGACTGGGATAATCTCTATGAGAGTCTGGATCTATATGAAGGTAGTTACTTAACCATCAGTTGTCGGAAGCTTTGGCTTCCACTTGGTGCCGTACGTTTCATTGGTTAAAACTGCAGTGTTTCTCGTATTTAACCACTGACGTCAACACCCCTCAGTACAAACCATTTACTATGTACTCTGGCGGAAATTAGAAGCTCAGTAACAAGTATTGCTGCAATTTGTTTTGTTTTAAGCGTTTGTTGCGAGCGAAAATTCTTGCATCTGGTTGGAATAAAAAAAACCACTCGTTGCTTCGTGGCTAGCTCAGTCAATGGCTGACACGAAGTACGAGTTTAAGCAGTCAGCTTGTTAGAAGCTAGCGCCGATTTTTATGTCAAAAATACTTTATTGTTTCGTTGCGTTGTTTAACATGACTCGATGTCAGATTTGGCGTTCATAATTCCGGTAAGTGACTGTCGGCGTTTAAAGTTAATATGCATAATACGTATTCGGGAGAGTTAAGTTTAACTCTCTCTAGATCTTGCTGACAAAGACCATTCCTTAAGTCAGTTTAAGCAATTTTGTGTTTTGTCAATTATAAGATATTTGATTGTGCTGGTTTCTTTATTTTGTACACTTCAATAAAATCAAATTGCATTATTTATATCTACGTTTTCTGTATTCAATGATAATTGCAAATTATAATGAAAAAGCTGTGAGCGGGCATCTTTCATCGTCGACCGTTTATACAGCCACCAACTCAACCTTGAACGTTCTTCATATCATGTGTTAACGTTAAATACTGAGTATGTGGTATCCAGTGGCAGTGCAACTAAAGGATAACTTTCGTATATTAACTTTGTTACTATTTTATATCATGTCATAAAAGGAATTAATGAGTCGACTTTACCTACTGAAACTTTTCCTATATTCGAAGCGTCGCAACCAGGTGTAAAACTATATATATTCATCAAATCGTTCTCTGGCTTTTAAGAACAGGAGCTTTCGTGTACACAACAAGTCAATAACGCAGAAGCCGGAACATAAAATCGAGCAAAAAGGGATCAAATACAGCATGGCATGCCCAGAATACCAGGCACAGGATTGACTTTATTTAAGTCTGAGGTTTCGACAAGGGAAACTTTAGACAATGGAAAACTCTTGAGCTTTTGTTTTTGATGAATAGTTTACGTACATTGTATACCTTTTGATTGCACTTTGTTCTAATATTTAAACTGCATTCTCAGTCAATATTTTAAACTCTTGCTTAGTTGTTAGTTCCTACTTCATGCTTTTTAACGTTTTTACACAGATCCCTTCTATAGGTTTATTTTACTTTTTAGTCTGACAGCCAAAAGATGATATTTTTAAGATTTTCAGCCAGAGAACGATTTTATATCTTGGAATCTTTACTTTTGCTCTTTTTCTAGCTGGGATTGCACAGCAAAATATAACCTGCTGTCGAGATCAACTAAAGATTGAACGACTCTTTCGAACCTTCAAGTTTGTTATTAGACCTCAGAACAAAACTTTTTGCCACCAAAAAATGATGCAAAGAAATGTTAACTTTGCGACGTAGAATAAAAAATTTTTTCACTGATCTTTAATCTATTAACTCATTGCATAATATCGTTAAGATTTGCAGCGTCGATTTTTACTTTTCTGTTTATTAGATAGCTTATGTTCAGCTGCTTTCATATAAAGAAGCTGTTAGACGTATCCTATATAAACTTTTAAAAAGGCGGTTTATTCAACCTTCAACTACTTGGCTGATTATGTGAAGCCCTAGACGTAATGCATAGCAGGTGCTGGAAGGAAGAGAAAAGAAGAGGGAAAAAAAAGACGTACTTTTCCTTCTGACTTATTACTCGTTTTAAATGACTATAGACTTACTTACCACCACAACGGATCCCATTTTCCTAAAATACCACGTTTCTTTCTTAACAAGTCTCGGTGTAACTAGAAATGGCAGTAATCCGTCATCGACGTTCTCATTTATACTCTACTGATTTGGACCACCTCCGAAGACTAAGAGCTCTTGCGTCAATAGGTTACTTGGGTTGTGAACAGTTTTCTCACCAGCGGTTACGTGTTGCCGTAGACACACATCATACTACTCAGTCAGTCTGGTTCAGTTCAAAAGTGGACGATAAGTCTTTGAACTGTGCTTTGCTGAGAAACAGCCGTGCGTTTTAAGAACCTGATGAACTACAGCGGGGGGTCTTCCAAAGATTACACAAAAGCGTTTTAGACCTCCTTGAGAAATTAGAAGTATATTGGACCCTGCGCGTCAGTCGATAAACTCTATATTCTCGAATTTTCATTTAATTTTAAATAAAAGGACTCTTGCATACAGGTTTGGAAAGAGTTAGTATGAACAGGATCCTCACAAACCAGGTAAGGACAAACTAAGTATAAACAAGACTCTCACATACCGGGTGTGGACAGAGTAAATATGAACAAGACTCTCACATACCAGGTGTGGACAAGGTCAGTATGAACAGGATTCTTACATGCCAGGTGAGGACAGAGTAAGTATGAACAGGGCTCTTACATACCAGGTGTAGACAAGATAAATATGAACAGGGTTCTTACATACCAGGTGTGGACAGAGTAAGTATAAACAGGATTCTTACATGCCAGATGTAGACAGAGTAAAGGTGAACATCACTCTTACATACCAGGTTTGGACAGAGTAAGTATATACAGGATTCTTACATGCCAGGTGTAGACATAGTAAATATACACAGGGCTCTTACATACCAGGTGTGGACAAGGTAAGTATGAACAGGGGTCTTACATACCAGGTGTGGACAGAGTAAGCATGAACAAGACTCTTACATACCCAGTTTGGACAAAGCTAGTATAACAGGATTTTTACAAACCAGGTAAGGACAAACTAGGTATGAACAAGACTCTCACATGCCGGGTGTGGACAGTCATTATGAACAGGGTTCTTGCATACCAGATGTGGATATAGTCAGTATGAACAGGACTCTCGCATCCCAGGTGTGGACAGAGTAAGTATAAACAAGGTTCTTACATACCAGGTGTGGACAGAACAAGTACGAAGAGGATTCTTACATAACAGATGTGGACAAAGTAAACACGAAAAACGTTCTTACATACCAGGTGTTGACAAGAATATATAGGATTCTTACAAACCAGGTTTGAACAGAGTAAGTATCAACAGTAAGTATGTGTGGACAGAGTTATTATGAACAGGATTCTTACCTACAAGGTGTGGCCAGAGTAAGTATGAAAAGGATTGTTCATACCAGTTGTAGACCGAGTAAGTTGGTACAGGACTCTTACAAACTAGTTGTGGACAGAGAAGGAACGTACCGGATTCTCACATATCAGGTGGGGACAGAAAGTATGAACAGGATTCTTACATAACAGGTGTTGACAGAGTAGGAATGTGTAGGATTCTTACAAACCAGGTTTGGACAGAGTAAGTAAGCACAGGACTCTTACATACCAGGTGTGTACAGAGTAAGTAGGTACAAGACTCTCACATACCGGGTGTGGACAGAGAAGGAATGTACTGGATTCTCACTGATCAGGTATGGACAGAGTTAGTAAAAAAAGGATTCTTACACACCAGGTGTAGACAGAGTAAGTAGGTACAGGATTCTCACATACCAGGTGTGGACAGAGTGAAGATGAACAGGGCTGTGAACATACCAGTTGTGGACAGAGAAGGAACGTACAGGATTCTCACATACCAGGTTCGGACAGAGTAAGTAAATACATGACTCTTACATACCAGGTGTGGACAGAGTTAGCATGAAGAGGACTCTTACATACCAGGCGTGGACAGAGTTAGTACGAACAGGAATTTTACATACCAGGTGTTGACAGAGTAAGTAGAAACAAGAAGCTATTTACGGGCTGTGGAAAGAGTAAATCTATGTACACGGATTTTAAAGATGTGTGTACTTTCGAGTCTATTGATGACCATCTGGTAGACGCTTTCCTCTTGACGCTGTAATGAATTGCACTCCTCAGCATTATCAACCGGTTAGGTTTGGTCGGTTTGCTCCAATGGTCCCAGATCACTTGGTTATTTCAAATCTAGCAGGACATGTAAAGGTATTGTTTTGGCCATCCACATAGGCTTCTGGGCAATAAAGACCTGCGAGTTGCAAAATTGGACAGATGAAGTTCGCCAACTTCACGATCTCTTCTGTTGACCTACGTCAGGTATTTTTTCGTCCAATATTGTAATTCTTCCCTGATTTTCACTACCTTATTTTGTTCTATCCGCCTCAATTCTGATGCTAACATGCAGTGAAGAATCGTTTAACGAGTCTGAACCTTTCATCAGGTTAGATCCTGGGGATGTTGCTAGTGAGACGTTGTTGATTGACCTTAACTACTTTCTCTACTTCTCCTGTCAGCATGTTGCCAATGGCACCTCCATCTTGTCTCCTCTAGATGCTGTTGAAGCTATAAACATGGTTAGACATCGCATCCGTAATACCTGCATGGTCTCGCTCCTGCTTCAAATTTCCCCTTGTTGACCGTATCTCCTAACCCCGCTTAATCTAGCTCTTCGTGTTTTTGGTACGTGCTTTGTACAGAGCTAGGTTGTTCCAATTCTCAGTTCCCACTTTCACTTTCGCTTCTTTCATCATTTCAAAACAGATTTCTTCTACCATTCGCTTGATAGAAATGGCTACAACGCTTGGCAGTCCATGAGTCCATGGAAACTTTTATCTTTTAACCCTTGCCCTCCTTTTTTTTTCTCTTTCTTTCTTTCTTTTATTTTTTCTTCAGGTCGGGAATCATCTCTTTTGTTGAGGCTATGGCCCTGTTTTTCTACTTCTTCTTCTTCTTTTTCTTTTGCTACTGCTACTGCTTTGATGACTGGGACTGAAAACGATGATAAACCTTTATTCGGTGTTTTCGAAGCGTTGCAGACGGCCCCCATTTTGGGGCTTTACATGTCTGTTCTTCTTGGACTTTTTTTAATCTTTTTTCAGCCCACTCGTAGTAGGTGGTAGAAGTTTCGCAAGTTTCAGTACTAATTCCAGTCTTTAATAATCAGGAGACAGCGTTTTTTTTGTTGAAGTTGGACAAATAATAAGTTCACCTGAGGAGGGCAGGATTACCGAAAGCTTGTGAGCAACAAGGACGCAATAGAAGAACGAGGAACACGTTCGTGGAAAAAAGAACTACCACAAGAAGATGTTTCCTCTTTAACTGGCAATATAAAAATCATAACTGAGTTTTTCTAACCTGATGGTTCTAAGTATGTAACAATAACAAAATACTAACCTATTACAAGGGAGAACGTGTAGTGTTACAAGCCTACCACTACCCCCTACCTGTTGTTGGTGATTTGCTCCCGCAACTCGCGAATGCCAAGGTTTTCAGCGCAGCTGACGCGAAAAATCGTTTTTGGCATGTCCAACTCGATGACGAAAGCAGTTTCCTTACCACGTTTGGTACGCCGTGTGGCAGATTCCGCTGGACCAGAATGCCTTTCGGGATTTCTCCAGCACCAGAAGAATTTCAGAGAAAGTTATTCCAGGCCGAAGAGGGTATTAACAGTGTGATGCCTATCTTTTATGACATCCTTGTTTACGGTGTTGGCGAAACTCATGAAGAAGCAATTCGCGACCATGACACCAAGTTGAAGACACTGTTTTAAAGGTGCCGCATCAAGGGAATAAAGTTGAACAAGGACAAGATGAAACTCCGCCTTCCTGAAGTCACCTCTATGGGCCACGTCATATCAAAGGACGGACTGAAGCCAGATCCTGCTAAAGTCCAGGGCATCCAAGACATGCCCAAACCCGAGAGCAAGCAAGATGTTAAGAGATAAATGGGAATGGTGAATTACCTGCAGAGATTCGCACCGAATCTGTCAGAAGTATCTGCACCGATGAGAGAACTTTTGGAGCAAGAGAATCAATTTCACTGGGACGAAGAAGTGCAAGGCCAAACTTTTCGGATATCAAGTTGACAATCTCAGAAGCACCCACTCTAAAGCATTTCGATCCAAAGAAACCAGTAGAGCAACAGTGCGACGCGTCCCAGAGTGGTTTAGGAGCGTGTATGTTACAAGACGAGCAGCCGGTCGCATACGCCTCGCGATCGATGACAGCAGCAGAATGTAATTACGCGCAGATTGAAAAGGACCTATTGGCGATCGTCTTTCGCGTTGAAAGATTCGAACAGTTTATATAAGGACGTCCCGTGCATTTACAAACAGATCACAAGCCGCTTGAGAGCATTTACAAGAAAAGTTTGATCAGTGCGCCAAAACGCCTACAGCGTATGCTCCTACGTTTGCAGAAATTCGATCTTACCGTGACCTACAAGAAAGGTTCCGAACTTGTTTTAGCGAGGTCGAGCATTTGACAAACGCGTTGAAAAGACATCTGGCAATGCAGAAGAGATAATATATGTCGACAGTCTCAGAGGTGAAACGGAGAAGGAAGTTGAGAGTATCAACATGTTACAATACTTACCCATTTCGGAAGACACGCAGGTTAAGATTCAAAACGCAACAGAAGCTGATGCCGCATTGAGAGAATTAAAGATGACAATAAAGCAAGGTTGGACTTTGATAAAGAACAATTTACCAATCTCCGTTAGAGAGTACTTCCCCTTCAGGGATGAGCTAACTTTGCAAAATGGGCTAATTTTTAAAGGAGAAAGGTTAGTCATTCCTGCCAGTTTGAAATCGGAGATGCTGTTGAAGATCCACAGAAGCCATATTGGAGTACAAGGTTGCTTACGCAGAGCGAGAGAAGTACTTTACTGGCCGAACATGAGTAAAGATGTCGAAGAACTCGTCTCGAAGTGTGAAGTTTGTAACAGCCATCCAGTAGAGCAAGGCAGAGAACCTTTAATATGTCATGAAATCCCATCAAGGCCTCGGGAGAAAGTTGCTTCCGGTCTTTTCGACTTCGAAGGACATGATTATCTCATAACTGTTGATTATTTCTCAAGCTTTTTCGAAGTTGACCGCTTAAATTCAAAAGGAACACCTGAAGTGATCAAGAAGCTCAAATCACACTTTGCGAGACATGGTATACCAGACCAGTTCATGTCTGACAACCAGCCATTTACTTCGCTGGAATTCAAGGACTTTGCTAAATCGTATGGGTTTGAACAAGTAACGAGTTCTCCAGGCTACGCCCAATCGAACGAAAAAGTGTAAAGTGCGGTCAAAACAGCCAAGCGATTGATGATGAAAGCATCAAAGTCGAACAGCGACCCGTATATTGCCCTACTTGACTGGAGAAACACACCTACTGAAGGTCTTGGTACGTCTCCAGCACAACGCCTGTTCAGTAGGAGAACAAAAACACTCCTTCCTACGTCCTCCAAGCTACTCAAGCCAGCAACGCCAAATGATGTAGCCTCAAACTGAAGATACAGAAAGTTAATCAAACGAAGTACTACAACAGAGGTAAAAAGGAATTAGAAGTTTTACGCCCAGGAGATGTAGTGCGAATCCAACCAAGGCAAGGAGTAGGCAAATAGAAAGAGTGGATAAAAGCAGAGGTTGAAGGACAGGTCGACATCCGATCCTACCAGGTGAGAACAGAAGATGGGAGAGAATTTAGGAGAAACCGTCGACATCTGAGACGAACTCGTGAAGAAATGCGTCAATCGGAGAAAGCTATCCAGCCTCCAAGGCAAGTCCCCGTGGAGCCTATCGTCCAGCCGAGAGATAAGCTGAAACCTCCACTGACGTTCGATAGTACCACTGTTTCAAAAGAACCACAGCAAGAACTGAAGCAGCAGCAGCAGCAGCGTCCACCCATCACCAACCAGCAGAAACAAACTGTATCTCCCCAGAAAACAACACGGAGCGGACGTGCTATCAAAAAGCCTTTAAGATTTGGTTATGACATTTAAAGTTTATATAGGACTAAGACATTTAGAAACTTGTGTTCTTTAAGTTTTCTTATTCCTCGTAAAAGAAAGGGGGATGTGACGGCAAGTCGAGACAGTGTGCGACAACTGAAGGAAAAAGGACACACGAAACTTGGAGTTGTCAGTGAATCAGTATGCTTTATACACTAAAGTAATATAAAGTTAAGTGCACTTGTGTTTCTATGAGAGAACGTTATAACCCCATATTGGCCAGGACTAAATCATCTGTTCACGCCTCTGTACAGCTTTCAGACGTGGTCATCTAAAAACTTGATCCACTAGTTTACCAGGACTATTGACGTCTAGCTTAAATACGGCCAGAAATATCGTTTTTCTTAAGTCTTACATTAATTAAAATCATAAGAATACAATCAAAGACTAAAGTAGCAGTTTGTTTGTTCTCCTTTTACTCCAAGCTACTCGAGAACAGTTAAAGTTTCCTGAATTGAGAGCACTTTAAAACACTCTTTAACTTTCTAATGGGATTTGGTTTGTGAACAAGTTTCTTTCTTAACCATTAACTGATTTAGGTTAATGCGTTCTTCTTCCTCATCCCTTTCGTTCTCTCTCTGTTCTCTGTAATGTTTCTAATTCTGTAGGACCTGCACCTCTCTCTTGGTCTTTCTTTGCCATTTCGCTGCGTGACTGAAACTCTGCATCATATAAGGACAACGCTTGATTACAATGGTATTTTAACTACGTAGTTTTTGCCTCTTTTTTGCTGCTAGTTAGCTATCTAGCATGACACGCTGTATAAAGACACAATGGAGCCGCGGGCACTCTACCTGGTGATTCACTGCTGAGTTCGTCGAAACTTTGGAAATATTTTTGCTCTGATTTTGACCTGCCTCGATCGAAATGTTTAATTTTTATATTGGGATAATGGCCGTGGAGACGCACGTTTCCATTTGTTTTCTGTTACGTTAAATAGTTGGGCGTTTAATGAACTCTGCAAGTATGTCCCTGAAGATGCACGATTCACTACGCTGCTTCCAGCTACTCTGAATAACTATAGGCGTTTTTAAATAAACTTTCTCAGACAATTACCAAAAAATGCTCAACTCGAACTCCGTTTTACGCTGTAAAAATTGACAGACTACAGTTCAGCTCGAGCACGGCCCATTTTAGACCTCGGGGTTACTGGAATCCATACATCGTAACTAACAACGGAAATTTTATATAGGGAACAAATAGCCTGCGGACTGGAAAAATATAGATTGCAACGAAATTTAGCCTCTTTCCTCAGAAGTAAAATCATAGAAAGTTACCTACGACGTAAAGTAGACAGCGCGAAAGGGAACCCGGCCTAAACAGTTCTGGCGAACAATCAAACTCTTCTTGCAACAGAAAAGTAGCACCAGTGGCAAGTCAGACCATTCATGTTAGAGAGCTGATCAGCGTTCTTGTGTCTGATAGAAAAACGGGTTGCAAAATTTTTTGATTGAATTTGATAATTTAGTGGTGACCCTAGTTTGCCAATTGCTATTTGAAAAGCAACTTTTAGTATGCGAATTCTGTGAAGCGGGCAAACGTTGAATTGGTACCAGTAAGGACAGACCAATTAACGCGGAGCACGGACGGGTCGATCGGTTGGAAAAATAATCTTCAAAAATTACCGGTGCGAGATTCACAAAGTAATTCAAATCTTAGCGAAAGAACTGCTACAATATTTTCAAGTAAAACAATAACGTGACTGTAGTGCCGGATTTTCTAGACGTGCACATCAATCTGCCCGGTTAGCCTAGTTGGTAAGGCGCCAGTCTTTCGTGCGGGAGGCCCGGACTCGATTCCCGGTGTCGGACCTTCGCTCGGGGTCTTAAAACAACTGAGGAGAAGGTGCTGCCTTTGCTCTAACATCTGCAAACGGTTAGACCTGCGCGTCTTCTCGGATATGACGTTAAACCGTAGGCCCAGTCTCTCGATCTCCTAACCGGGGGACTCAAAATAACCCACAACACTTGTCGACAAAGAGTAGGGTGATCCCGGTGTCGTGGTCTATTTCTTCTACTAACTGAGGGCAAATCTTATGAATATAGTTGTGAGCCTATCTAACACCCTCAATACTAGTGTTAAGCGCCTTTGAGCATCTACCCATGGAAAAGGCGCTATATAAATGCAAAACATTATTGTTACATTATTCTATCTGCTTCTGATAATTTAGATCATTCATTCTGTGAAAACAGTTTGGTACTTCGATAAAAATGACACGAAGTAGGCCGCTAGGTTTCTGTCAAATATACCTACTCGGCTTCCTTTGAAATACAAAACAACCAGCAAACTGGGAACTAACGCAGACCTGACAATAGTTCTTGACGAGACGTCGTGTGAATACAAACAGCTGCAGTATTGTACAGTTTTAAAAGCGACTTCCGTTTATTGTTTATATCGTAAGATTGAGATTCCAGATTAAACTCTTTATTTTAGGGTTGAAAGCATAAGAATAATGTTAAATTTTACTATCAACCATGAATCACCTGCCTCGTGGTGAAATCCTTCATTCTCGTTGGCTCAAAATTTCAGAAGCTTGCATGCGTCAAAAATTAAAAACGTATTCAAGTAATCAAATTGTCAGTTCACATTGTTTTTTTCGGCGTAGACGAGTAAAATAGGTTATCAGCTTTAGAACGGACTCGGCTGGTAGAGCGAGAGTACGCACACGGGATGGGAACGATTAGAGTTGTTTTCCTTGTAAACCTATAATCTAATGCATATTCGTCGATTAAGAGTTTATAGCCGAGTGAGTGAACTCAGCTCACTCCTAAACCTATTGATGGCTGACGTCATCCACTACGTAAAAAGGAGTCATTTTTATGTTGTCGTTCGCCTTCACTAATTAAACGATCGGTAACGGTTTTAAGCTTTTCCTTCAAAAATTGCATTTCTGTTGACGCCAGCTTATTAATTGGTGCCTCAAGAACTCTGCACGCCAGGACATTCCCTTATCAGTCATGTCACACACTTGAATACTTGAAGGGATTATCCCCGAAAACTTTCACCCTTTTTATGTTGATTTTGCATGGCAAAAATGTTGAAATCAGCCTACCTTCTTCGCATCCTCACATTTTAGATATTTTGTTGTTTTTTGTTTCGATTAATCAGATTTCAAAATATCGTCTAAGTCAACACGCGACGTCTTGAGTATGACTCATGTAGTTTCAATCTAGACCAATTCGTATGGATATTGGACTATCAGCATTTTGAAAATGTTGGTGTAGTGGCGTATTAGTATAGCTGTGATGTGCAAAACATTGGCTGTAACAGCATTTTAAAAGTCACGTTACTACTGTTCATCTACCCTTCAATATCGTTCATGCCTAAAACGTTTTGCTCCTCAGAATGGGCAAAACGGCATCAGATCATGCCAACGATAATTATTCTTGAAATTTGCGGAAAACGAATCCCCAATGGTTCATTAGGGTTCATTGCTAAATTTTTAGAATGAGAAAGTCAAGGAAAATAATGGTTCTGTTTTTTAAATCAGCAGGACGGTTGGAGTTTGAATTAAAAAGTAAATTACTCACCAATGCCTTTTTGGAAGCTCTCAAAAATACCATACTTCAGAGAACGTACGCGCAACGAGCTAGTTGAGTCAACATTTAATACCGTGCCGGTGATAGAGATTTAAACTGCTACTGTCATAATTACTTTTTTATTCGACCTGTTGTAGTGAATTTACTTCAATTTACAGTTATTGTTTTTCTTACAAATATAATTGCACCTAAATGAATGGCCGAATTATAGAAATGGCGTGGGATGGCAGAAAGCAGAGCGAGTGGGCATGTTTTACACTCGTTGCAGGTAATTCCATTGCTTAAATAATTCAGTGACCTGACTTTTTATACTTTCTTTTTGTTAGCCGTTATTTCGTGTATGGTTTACATTGCTGTTTGCTAGTGAAACTGGTCAAATTGCCGATTCAAAGAATGTTCGTCTTATTCTTCATAAAAAGAAAAGAAAAAGTTGCGAGCTAGTGGAGTATTTAAGTTTGCTTGCCGCTAAGCTGTTCGGACGGGTTGTTAGAAACGTTCAATTCTACGGATATCTAAAAGTTAAAGCCCACGTACGCTGATTTGTTCCGTTACGTCATACGCATGAAAAACTATTTGCAAACAATGAATTGGTGAGTATTGTAAAACATTTACTTTGTTAGATTGGTGAGCAAGACAACAACAAAAAATATTTGCTTATTCCACTCTCTTGCAGATAAACTCAGGATGAATTAACAAGCGGTGCAAACAATTACTGGCAGGATATCAAATAAATACGAAAATTTAGTGTGACACTGGATTGTCTATTTTGGTAAAGAAACGACAAAATTAGTTCTATTATCATGCAGAAATGGAAAACACGTCAAATTCTCTCGGACAAGTTCCGCTGGCTTGTTTCCTTTTTCTGCTCGTGTACGGACGGACATGATCATAAATCCGAGCAACACTTGGCTCCCAACACTTTTCGCTTGACAAACAATCTCTTTACTATTTTCAAATTGAACAAGAATAGGTCGTGTGGTTACACTTAAACAATATCTTGGTCAATTTACAATTTCATATTTGAAGTGACAAAGTTGCCAGAGCAACGATAAGAACGAATCAAATCATTTGTTTTTCTGGTGGGAAGCTCCAAGTTCAAAGTTTTGTTATTTTGCCGGTAAAGACAACAGTAATTGCTCTGTTGTTTTTCTAGGAATATTTTTAGTATATCTCAAAGTTATGATAATGCTGCGTATATCTTTTGTTTGTTTAATTCACTTAAACACAACGAAGTGTAAAATGGCTGTTTGTCCCGTTGGAACGAGGGAGACTGATTAGAGTGTGCTGGCAGGTCTATCCGTCCCACACCTGCATATTAGGCCGCTGGGCAAACTAATAAACGACGTTCGGCTAAGTGGAGATCAATTCTTTCAGCCGAGAGGTACACCAACTCAGTTTCTTTGAAAATAGAACTGGCAGAAAAGTTCGCCCCCTGACTACCATATTCTGATCACTCCTTGAAGTTGTTTTATATACTCATTGACCAAATACAGAATCAATTGTACCAAGGCTTGATAGCTAGCACTTCGTTTGCCCTCTGTCCGTATTTGTCGTGTGCGGTATCGTTGTTTCTTACATTGTTTGCTGAAGCACATTGTAGTCCATCCTCCTTCGAGCTTTATAGTTCTCTAAATTTTGCGCCAAAAGGGTAGATCTCTTTGGAGGCAACTCGGGGCTCCCATACACAGAATCACATGAAAATTGCTGCATTTTGTAAGTTTCTTGAACACAGGCTGTTCGAAAAAGTTTTACAACACATAATTTCGACAAACGCGACATTGGTAAACCGATGCATGATTAAAGATCGCGAGATTGAACAAGTGTACCAATGCTAATATATGTATGAAATATGATATGAAATATATGATTGAAGATCGCGAGACTTATTAAGTGTACCAAAGCTAACATATTTTTTTGCTGCGCAAGTGGTATTACGCGGGCTATCTGTAGTCAAGTGAGCGGGTATATAGTACAGCAGGGTTCTCAATCAATCAATCAATAATCTATTTATACACGCTTAGCCCAAGAGCTAGCAGCCTCGTTCAAATGCGAACGTGTGTTACAACTACATGATATACAGACTATATAAAAAGAAATAGCTATAACAACAAAAAAAATCTTTATGAATAATCATTGTTATTAAATTTTCAATCTCGAATATTGCGATTCGCACGTTCTGATTGGTTCATTCAATCTCGGTTATTAGCTCATATTCGGAGTTCACCGATTATGGCAATCAACTGCAGTGTTTGCAAAGCCAAAAAATAGGTTCTGAATAAAGTTTAGCTGTTATTTTTAAGTATGGAAGAGTTTAGAACACTAATTAAATTTAATAAAACAATTATTCCATTCGGGCTTGTTGGATACGAGATGATGTATAGCTAACTCGGCGCTACGCGCCTCGTTGGTTATTTACCATCTCATATCCAACGCGCGCTCTTGGAATAATTGTTAAATAGTATGTACAAGCTCGGCTACGCGCGATTCGATTGGTTTAGAAATAGTAGCTATTAGACATTGAAATGCCACCGAAATAGTAGATAATGACACCCAAACAAAACGGGGACGGAAGTAGTCGCTTTGCGTCCGTTTCGGATCGAGATGCTGAAAATGTTTGCTATAAAAACACAAAATATTTAAGACAGCCTAAATATTGTCTCTGTTTTACGCCATTTGCGACACGTTGTAGTTGACAAACTGTCATAATACGTTTGTTACACATGTTAGGCCGATCACGCCCGAGTCTCGCCACGTTCAGTGATTCAAGTAATAAGAGTGTTTTTCTTTTCTTTAAATCTTTTGTTTTCTTGAAAGGAAATTTCTGTAGGCAAGTTGCCTTGCTGGTATACACTGAAAGGCTTATTTTGTTTCAATTTCGGTGGATAGTGGTTTAATGAATATCTACCGCTTGCGCCTTCGGCGCTCAATAATAGTAACTAAATAGGTCAAGTTTACTTATACGTTTACATACCAAAAGCTACCAAAATTTACTAAAATTACTAAAATAGTAGAATTTACTATTTTATCGCATTCATCAGTTTTTGTTTAAAATTGTCAAGGTGCTTTGAGAGATAGCTTGTTCCAGAGTTGACTGATTACGTACGAAAAGGACTTTTTCCCATT
Source organism: Hydrozoanthus tunicans (assembly GCA_026413305.1). NCBI lineage: Eukaryota > Metazoa > Cnidaria > Anthozoa > Zoantharia > Hydrozoanthidae > Hydrozoanthus > Hydrozoanthus tunicans. The sequence goes on along the minus strand of JAOBAT010056246.1, from coordinate 664 downwards.
GTAGGTTAAATTTAAGGTAAGAACAGATCCATCAGCTAGCTCTCGGCTATAACAGAAAAATTCACAAATGTATTGAGGTCTACTGCAGTAGAGACATTTATATGATAACGGATAACTGACTGGCGAATCCTTCTATCCCTTAAGTTAGATATACCAACAGTCCGGCTTTAATAATTGTTCATATGGCACAGTCTTGACATGACCTTTGTTCTTAAATCGGTAGTAATCAGCGTTTTCTATGCGGTTAGACTGAACTTTTCCTTTGCCCACAAACTTGAGTAGACTACACACTCAAGGTGCGGGAAAACACAAGCCTTTATTACATTGCAAGTCAAACTCCTAGTGCCAATAGCCAAATCCTGCGCGATCCCACACAGAACCGGAAAGTTGTTGGACCGCTTTCTCGTAGTTAACGCGCACCGATAGTCGTTTGTTCTGTTTCACAGATCTAAAACTGAAGCCATGTAATAAATATTTTAATAACCTCGTTTGCTCGTTCCGTCCGGGAAAACATTTGTCCTCGGTATGCTCGGTCTGTGCTGTAAAAGACCTCGGGCAAATACTTTCCTGGATAGTCCTCACACTCGCCGGGTTATTAAGATACACAGTCTAAGGGGCCGTCGGAAAATCGATTCCGTCCCGCTTAACGTCAATTGGACGTTAA
>JAOBAT010056235.1:0-27439 GCA_026413305.1 Hydrozoanthus tunicans | reverse complement strand
TTTGCTCCTGAAATTCAGCTTTTTTGAAAAAAGGTGGTGGGTGGCGGCACATAATACCCCACCCCCCTAAATTGAGTTCCTAGGAAGTACCGTTGTTTTGACCCTTTCCCTAAGCCCCTTGAATCAGCAAAAATTAAAAGTCAACAAATGCAAAAAAACATTTTTTAATTTGCATTAAATTCAAGAAATACCTGCAAACACACACACAAAAACTTAACCTAAACCGGGATCAAAATCACTTTTAAACGGAGGGGTTTTTGCATCCACCCCTTCCCCCCCCCCCCCCCAGTTTTTGAAACAACCCTCCTGGATAAAAACGTTTACCACAGTATTGTAGCTCTTACTCTTAAAGGCGGGTCATTTGGAAAAATTGGCTTTCAAAGTGCTAAATGCAGATTTTTTTTAAAAAAAAAAACAAAAAGGGGGGGAAGTTGCAAACCTCCCTTCCTCTTCCTGAAGGAGAGGGTTGAAAAATTTCTAAAAGCAGCGTGCAGTTACATTGAAACGTGACCAAAATTAAAGTTTGGCTTTACGGTGAAAAACGCTTCGGAAAACTAAGACCAGAATACCATCCATCTTTTTCTTTTTTTTTCACCAGCATAACGTACAGACTATTAAACGTAATGCAAAAATTCTCTTTTAAATGTTGCGATTACAAACCGACATCACCACGGTTTGGGGAAAGTGAAAGACGACATCGCATTCTGGTATAATATGATTCAACAGACACAAACTAACTTATCACGAATTTTCTGTGCAGTAATCAGGAATAATCTTAGCATTAACAGAACGCATTTCAGATTAAGCCGGTGTTTCCTCAAAACAAAGAGTCACAGGTAATCAGTAAGTATAGCAAATCTAAATGTTATTCATAACTTAGTTTTGAATGTTGCAACAGGGTTTCCCGCACGGTTCCCATTAGTGCTTGTAAATCAGACAAACTCCAGCCCCTTGAGATTTGAGTCAATGGCTTCGTTTAACACAATCAGGATGATCTGGCAGAAAATTTAGTGATCCATCAAACATGACAGTAACAAAGAAAAGAGGACGAACAAACGGTTTAGACTTTAAAGCCGGAGACAAAACTGAGTTACTGAAAGCGCTCAGTTACTGAAAGCGATACACTCTTTCGTTCTATAAGACTTTTTTTATAAGAACACGAGTCTGAAAAACGCACAGTATTTAAAAATATTCTAAGAAAATTTTGAGGCTTGAAAAGTCGAAGAACTTTTAAACTTTAATACTGCACAAGATTACGAAAATAGCTTTTTCTTAACTATAAATGCTCATCAATGCAACATCACCTTAACAGTACAAGTTTGTTTTTAAATCTTTCTTATTTATTACGATATTTCTTTTTGCCGGCCTTGGTAATTTAATACGGCATATTTGTGCCTCCGGTTGGCTTGTAGGAATGAAAAATAACAACTATTATATACTCCCATTACTAAAAATTATGTTTAAGCACACTTGGGCTGAAACCTTTAACATGTTTAAAAACATCAAGTCTCTGTCCAAAAAACATGGCGTTCTTATAATAAAATATTGTAAAAGAAAATCAACAGATCTATAGCCTATGTGTAGATATGATCAAAGCTGTTTCTTTCATTGATTCAATGCACAGTCAAAATTACTCATAATCTTCTTTGATAGTAACCATAATTGTGGTATCTACACGGAGAGTTTAAAGCTGCACACGGGTTCTTTCACAGATATACAAACAAGGCTGGATACATAGACCGACTTGATATGCAGAATAGGACTTAAATCACAAACAGCAAAAGTTCGACTTTGCATATTGAGGGAACACGATGCAAACGACTATTCATAGTAGTCTCAGCTAAGTGGTAGTGACAAGTACGGTTATTTTTGGTACTAAAAGTTTACAACCCCTATCTTAGAAAGAACAGACCCCCCTTAGCATAAATGAATCTCTTATTCCGCCCCGGAACTAGGCGGAAGATGTTTTCGTGTATGTGGTTATTTCGGTTTCTCGGATGGAAAATAATGAAAGAAACTATTTCCACGGGGTTCTTGTTCCATTTTTTTTGTGTAGTTGTAGTAAAAAAATAACCAACCTTTTAAATGGCGTGATAAAGAACAATTTTTAAAAACATAGATGGAAGGAAAGCCTTCCTCGGCGAGTTGAGGTGATCAGAAAAAATTTCTGAGTCACTGACAGGAATCGAACCCGCAACCCTCTGATAACCGGCGGTCAGTTGCTCTATCCACTGAGGTACAGACTCGACCCGTCAGCGCATCATAGTGAATCAGAAATTTTTTCTGAGCACTTCAATTTGAGAAACGCTATATTTTCATCTTTTTATAACTAAGTTGCAAACTTCTACATTAATAATTTAAAGAATATTTCTAAACAGTTCGATGTAAAATCTCTTAAGAAGCCTTCATGGCAATTTCTAAGCTAAGCATTTGGTACTTTAGATATAAAAGGCTTAGCTAATAGCTGAGGAGCTTTTGTTAACCCACAAACATCACCTACGCATGTTCTAAACTTGTTTTACTTTCCGCAAAACAAATGACATCCCGTTTGCCAGACTCACTGGCAACAGAGCAATTTCCCTTACTTATCATAATGAGCCTGAATTTATTTCGTGGGTCGTTTGGCTTAGAGCTAACAATGAAATGAATGAACGGACGAATTAATAAATAAATGAATGAATAGGTAAAGAAAAGTATGAGTAATACCACGACTCTGTTCAAGCTCACAATTTACAATGATCAAAATCTTTATACAATTACATTTCAAAAGGTTCTTTTGGCTTATTCAAGGCCCAATGCACTTATTATGGGTCAAAACAATTTTCTTCACTCGTGTGAGGGACAATTTTTTCTAAGAAAGCTTGAGCGAGTTCAGTAAAAGTCGATCGGGTTGAAAAAAAAGCTTGCAAAAGAAATATGCAAAATCTTTCAATTGTTATTATAAGATGACATATAATGACGACCCGTCAAACGAAAACAGCGGAAATGTCTTGTTTGTGCCTTCAGACCTAAAATTATTCAAAATCTGGTTTAAAAGTTTATTAAAATTTACCTGAAAGCTAAATGGCACAAACAAGGACAGAAAATTATTTCTTCTACGGCCTACAAGGCAATTAAGCTTTCGTAAAAGTTATAAAAAAAGTATTCGACGGAAAACTCGAACCTCTTTCACTCGCTTATTTTCTGAAAATCTCGTATAAAACGCGCAAGATTTCCATGAAGTAAAGTCGTTAAAGCCATGCGCTTTCTTATTTTTCGACAGGTAACGTCTTGTGGCGTATTACAAAGATCTTTAATGACCCACAAATAAGGGACATTTGCTGTTGAAAAACCATTAATTTGCCTTCAAAGAACCAATCACAAAACCACATACATGCATGCACTTAAGACGTGTTTACATATATGCCGCACCCAGACAAGATACGGTTTTAAAACTGCATCATTTGACTACACGGCCTTATCCTCTCTATTTCTATCTAAGCCATCTTAAACAACCCAAGTGTTCTTCGCAAGAAACGAAACCGAGATTATCTGACAGTCGCACGCAAAGTAAGCACTTGAATAAACGTTGACAAAATGGTGATATGTTGAAAAAACTGATGAAAAAACGTACTAACATACTGTTTGGCCAAGAACACCTGTTTTGTTTTGCTCTGGAAATTTCGTATCACTTGTGCAAAGAGCTCATCCCGGATGTCAGTCCAAACCGCACAAGTTGTTCTGAAGTTTATGCGCTACCACTTCCTTGTGATTTTGTGTGTCAGCCCGCCGGACTTATTTCTTTAATTTTTATTTTTTTTGTAGCGGTTAACGTTTTGCGCTTTAAAATTTCTTTGCTCTTATCTCTATAAACCCAAACTCAATCTTTTTCTGACTGACACAGACTAAAAGGCAAATTTTAATTTTATCTGTTTATTACGACTGGCGCTTTACAATTCCATGCTCTTATTGCTATAAACCCAAATCCTTTCTCGAACGACGCAGCCTAAAAAATTGCTTTTACTATCTGCCTCACCAAGAGACGGATGGAAGTTCTATCAAACAATTCACCGAGTAAAAATAACTCCAAGAACTACACGGAATAGAAATTTTCATCTTTCTTACCAAGGGACCGATGGAAATTTTATCAAAACGTTTCACAGAGTAAAAAAAACTCCAAGAACTACACGAGATTTTCAGTGTAACAGGAATCAGTTTCATCTGCTTTCGGTTCTGGTATAAAGTAGGATTAACCCTACATGGCGAATATTCTTATGGCCGCCGGAGACAAAACAAAATGTGCTGTAGAGGGCTTTTTTAATAGGTAACACGATAAAGCTTTTATAAAAACAAGATGAAGTGTTTCAGTTATGATTCATTAAAGTTTTGTACATTGTCGCGTGTCATTTCACGTTCTAAGTTTCTTTATGGAAAAGGAAGCCGATGTCAAACCGCATCCGCCGTTAAACTGTATAAGACGCATCACGTCATCAAAATAATATTAGGACAAAGGTTTGACGAACTCAGGGCAAAAAGAGTGCACGCTTTTTTTAAGAACCAGTATCTTCGGCTGAGGCTGAAATGTTCTAAAACTTTTAGGCGATTTCCGATTTAGTTTCGAAACAGTGGATCAGTTGCCCGAAACAACAAAAAGGCGCTAAGAAATACGAGTTTGTTATTTCTTATCGCGGTATGCAATAACTGCAGAGAATACTCCTTGGAAGGTGCGTGCGCACGGTTTGAACACACATCTCAATCTCTGTATAAGAATTAAACAAAATTTGAACATATAAAATGCTGCTAATAGAAATTTCAACTTGGTTGTTGTTTTCAACAGTCAGACTGGATAATCTTATTCAGTTTCTTTTTTTTCTTAAAAAAGCGTGTAATCATTGTCGAGGAGGCTGAGAAGCTTTCGAAAACGTGACCATCGAAAAAAACTTGGCTTCTAAACCGGAATCTTTCATCTGCTTTGTCGGGGATTTCAACACCCAAACACTTTAGTGGTTACGTCACCCTTCCGTACAAGGTTACGCGACACAAGTGAAATGCGAACTGACTGCACGTACTACAAGTGTTGCTCGATGACGAAAGAGATTCAGATACCGGCTTTAAAATTGCTTGTTTTAACTCTTTTTAATTTCAAATACGTCGAAATGGTGCGTTGACAACTTGGCACAACTGGAATAAATATTCTTCATGTTATACTGAAGAACGAGGCTCAGATTGGCCAAACTATAAGAACAAGCTGAGGCTTGGGCTCGATAGCTATTTTTTAACTTTATAAGCTTGGATCTTTAACTTAACATTTCAGTATGAATAAGAAATGCTTAGCAGTTTATCATTACTACACTGGAAATGGTCTCGGTGAAATAACCAGTCAGCTGCAAATCCACGATAATTCCGCGACGATGAACTGATCAAAATTCGTTTTCTAAAACATGTACTTCAACACCTTGAAGGTTTAGTTTTCATTCGATTTGAACATACACTGAAACAAGAACAGTTTAAGAACAACTTGAGGCTCCAATCGCCAAAAAATTAAGAACGAACTTCGGCTTAATTTCACTGGTTCGCCGTATAAAAAAAGCGTGTAGTGCTTTTCATCTTCAGTTTTTTCTATATTTGACCAAATAACATTTTCTCATTAACAAATGTCTTATCTTACTTGAGTTATGTAATGAGAAGTTAGATGTTGATAAACTGACTTGGGCTGAATGGAATAACAAAACAGGACTTGCATGTACCTGCTGACAACAGACAATTCATTTTCTCTGAGACTTTCCAACCAAAGATAAACAATTTTTTCGCTTGGAATATAAATATTAGTTTTGACATAAAAATTAAACAAAATTCAAAAAGTTATGGCTATCACTCAAACCACCGGTAATGCAGTTTTCTCGGTAAGTTTAGGAAAAGTTTACTTTCAAAGAACTGTTTTAAAGATTTGAACGTTTGAAAAAGGGGACCAAGTTGCGGCATATTTTCCCTAAAGTTTAAACGACACTCAGTCATTTTTGAAAAAAAACTTTGTGTAGGCCTTGACTTTACATGACTGAAAACAAAAAAAAAGTCAGACAAATATCCAGAACAAACACTTAAAAACATTATTATTGAATTATTGCTTAGAAAGTGGCACGATAACTCGTGTGAATTAATAACGACCTGGTAGAAGCTTATTAGAGCGAATATCTCGAACCATACATAGCGTGACATGTGGCACAACCATTCAAAAAATCGACCCCGATGATTTTTCGTCCAGAGATAGCCTATGGTCTCCAAAGAAACGTGATATAAGTTTAAAGTTCAGGAGTTTTTTCAATTTCGAGAAAAGCTCGAGAAACTCCGAGCGGCTCGTGAAGTGGAAAAATCATCAAAATGGCGCGCAATCGAGGGTAAGAGAATAGAAACTCAAGTGAAGACAAAGAAGAAAAAACGCTTTTCTTTGTTTTATAATTTTTTAATGAGATAAAAAGCTAGTGATTGGGGCCGATAGGAATGAAAAGCTGTTAATTTGGATTTACTTACAAGTGAGAACTCAAACATTTGCTAAATTTTCGAAGTTGGAAAATCCCAATTTGCGACCCATTTTCAAACAATCATTAACCTATGGGATAAAATTCAGAATTGGCTGAAACTTCGAATTTCACGACTTGAATACATATAATCAATGCTAGCAAAAAAATCGTTTTGGTAAAACTTATTTTCTTGACGAGCGGCCAATAAGAATTCGCCAAAATTAGCGAATTTTCAATTAGCAAATGGAACCAAGCCTCGGCAGCTGTCGAAAAGTGTGCAAGACATCTTGTGAAAACATGGTAATTGTTCTTGTTACGGCTGTTCGAATAAAGTTATTTTATGCTGTATTAGCAGCTAAACTTGCAATGTTCATGTTTGGAGGCAAATTTTGTAAGCTTAATGACTGCTTATAACTTGTTTTCTTGCCACAATGAAATGTTAAACTCACTATAAATGACTAAACTTTCTTGTGCTCTTTTCGAACATAAACTGACTCCACGGCGATCTGTACCCTGTCAATTAAAACTTTTTAACTTGGCAAAATTTTGTTTTACGGGAGTTACAGTCTTCAGATCTCGAGAAAGTGACTTTCTGCTGCTGAAATATGACAAAGAAGCCGTTTTTCCGATCGGAAAGGAATAAAGTAAGTTTAGTTTTAATAAAGTGAGTTTAACATTTCATTGTGGCAAGAAAACAAGTTATAAGCAGTCATTAAGCTTACAAAATTTGCCTCCAAACATGAACATAGCAAGTTTAGCTGCTAATACAGCATAAAGTAACTTTATTCGAACAGCCGTAACAAGAACATTTACCATGTTTTCACAAGATGTCTTGCACGCTTTCCGACAGCTGCCGAGGCTTGGTTCCATTTGCTAATTGAAAATTGGCTAATTTTGGCGAATTTCTGTCGGGCCGCTTGTCAAGCCTCAAGGAAATATATTTTACCAAAATGATTTTTTTTGCTAGCATTGGTAATATGTATTCAAGTCGTGAAATTCGAAGTTTCAGCCAATTCTGAGTTTTACTCCATAGGGTAATGATTGTTTGAAAATGGGTCGCAAATCGGGATTTCCAAGTTCAAAATTTTAGCAAATGTAGTTTGAGTTTTCACAAATAATTTCAAACCAACAACTATCCATTTCTATCGGCCCCAATCACTAGCTTTTTATCTCATTAATCAAATTACAAAACAAAGAAAAATGTTTTTTGTTCTTTGTCTTCACGAGAGTTTCTATTCTCTTACCCTCGATTACCCTCATTTTTCCACTTCACGAGCCGTGTGGAGTTTCTCGAGCTTTTCTCGAAATGGAAAAAGCTCCTGAAATTAAAAGTTATACCACGTTTCTTAGGCCATCATAGGCTATCTCTGGACGAAAAATTATCGGGGTCGAATTTTTGAACTTGTGCCACATTTTCCCCTTGTCACGCAGTCCTTACAGAGAATCGCTCTTAAGGCCTAAAGAAAACAAACTCTTTTGAAAAACACTTTATCAAATACAACCAGTGTAATGAGAGTGCAGAAAATAAACAGCTACCCCCGCATAAATACCTTCCGTGTTAACAAACAATCTACGATCCACCATCGTTTGACAGCTAACATTTTTAGCGCTGTTTTCTTCTTTCGAATAATCATATATTTATAGCCTTTTGTAATGTTTACGGGGATCGATCGAAAAAGAAAAATACTTTGTGAAACATTACCGATATACGTGATCGCCACCAAACAATAGTTTTATTGCCAACTGTTATGCGACGAGTATCATCTTCTCTGATCTGATTACTCTTGGTTGGTTTTCACTTAATTAACACCAAAGAAAATCTTAGATTAATGCTAATCCCTGAAAACCGATTTTTAAAAAACTCAGAGGTGCGTTGTTTTCAAAAATACATCCGCTCAAATTTGAAAAACTACAGAAACCACACTGCGCATGCCCTTGGCGCATACCAGGAGAAACAAATCGCGAAGGAATATTGTTGGAAATATATATCACTCATATCACGGAAATACAGTCCTATATCATGTACAAACTACAGCTATGCGCAGCTTGTTCTTTTGTCGTCTAGTTTGATCAGACATAGAAACTGTTTCATGACAGTATCTCGTTAGTCGTGGCTTGAGCGTGTAAACGCGAACAAGGGCGACCTTTTGAGTTCGACATTTCCTTTTTCAAGCTCTTTCTACGAAGGTAACGTAGTAATGGATGGTTAACAGTATATATTACGTGTACAATTTATGACAACTATCTCTGGATAAATTTGCTTTAAAACATAAGCTTTCGACTGTCATTCTACAACCTTTCTCAAACAGTGATAACTATGCACAAACGGAAGAATATATAAGAAATACTGTTCATTACAACAAAAGGGGATCCAAAGAATAAAAGGACAATAGAAAAGCATGGCATGTTGTCTTGGTAGAGGTTTAGAATTGGTATCTGCGTCTTTTGTTATGTTTTCAAAGATATTTTATCCAGAAATCGTTCTTACACATTTTACAATTACGGTTTTACTTTAGATGTTTTTCCATCTTTACACTTTATGTTACTTGTTAGTTATTTTAGGCTGTGCAATCGAAGTATCACTTTGGTCAAAAGGTAAATACATGTACAGTATTACATAAACACAACAACTATATCACGCGTTCAATATAGATAACTAATCCAATAACTTTCCTACTTTCTAGTGCTAGTTTTACTAAATCAGAACTCAATTTTGATTTTGCACCGGTTAATATCAAATATTTCTAACATCTTCTCAAAGAATTTTAGCGTGCACTATACTGGTGTAATCCCCCCTGGGCCGGGCGTTCTCGCACGTTTACTGCAACGGCGAGACCGCGCATTAGTACTGCGCCAAGAAAGTTCTGGAAAAACTAGGCATTATTTCTAACAATGGAAACACGCACGAGTTTCCTTAGAACACACTGTTGATCAAAAATAAATCATAGCTAATGGCTGGGCAGTTATATATAATAATTTAGATAAATAATTTTACACAAGATAAGATAAATTGCCAGCTATGACGCACGAAAAGATCTGACTGGTTCGCAATGACATCAAGACGCATAGTTCGGTAAACTTTGGCATTTTTTTAATAGAATTCGGTTAAGCAAATAGAAACAAATAAGAATTTTGTCTAGTGAAAGACAACTTAACTTGCCTTCTACAGGAAGCGTTCGAAATGTTTGTTTTTGAGTGGGACGCGTTATCAGCAACTACAAAACGGAACGATAAAAACGCGCGCCAAGATCTCTTGGATCAGTTACGGTATGTGTCACTATTGGGACATCACGGAGCCATCAGTAGCAAATTACCATCTTGCACTTCCAGCTGTTACATTTCTCATCGCTGCACGTAACCGAGCTCAATTATTAAGGCTGTTGGTGCAACTAAGCTGGAAACTAAAAAGGCTTTCGTGATTCCGAGGCTACTTTTACATTCGCCAACCAATATTGCGCATAGATATGTAGGCTTAATCTGACCTCGTTTGATTCCATATCAAGTTTTCCACTTCTTTTATCCCCTGAGGGGCGAATACTCTCTTTTGTAGACGCACATATTTCAAAAAAGGGTTCTTGACATCAAAAGCCATGTCACTGACGGCATACAAAACCCCAGGGCTTCCCAAGACCTATGCATGCACGATTGTTAGAAACATTCCTAGCTTTATTTTGTCGTACAACATGTTCCTTCTTTAAATATAGCGCTTAGAGGAATATTTCAGCTAAAAAGAGAAGCCATTATTGGTTCTATTATTAAACACGAAACTTTAATTGTTTTGCTGCTGTTTTCAAAAGGTATAAGCCGATTTATCAATATGGAAGAGCGAGTACAAACAGCCGTTTAGGGACTAATCCCCTGGCACCCGAGTGAGTACCTTGAAAACGTACAAAGGAAAGCCAAGTTTATCTTACTCGCCACTGCGTTGGCATATCATATCTGGTACTTGAAGAACACGCGCATTCTTTTTTTTTTTGGACTTCGGAAAGTGATATCTCGAGTTTGCAAGCGTTTTAGGGGGGAAAAGGCCATCAGTCTCGACCCACAGTAAACAATCGCCTGGCGCCAATAGACTGCAGGTATTTTTCTTTCTTCTCAATGTTTTCCAAGAGTCGTCCTTGATAAGTTAAAGCCGAACGGAAGCTCGATCCATTAGTATTTAAATTTGTCATTTTGTTTTTGTTCGCCATCTCTGATTATTTGGGTTTAAGAGGAAATTGGCATGAAATATTTCATTTGTGCTTTCCACTTGGTTTCTGAAAGCCTCGCTTTTACAAACGTCAACCTCCCGGGCCCTTTGTTAACACAATAGACGAATGTGGATTTATCTAACAGAGGCAACTAAGAAAACAAACAACAACTAATCAGAGAACTACTTGATTTATGGATTGTCTGCAAGTATCATATTATCGACATTGGCACTTTTTTCGCTTCTGAAAATAATTGTTTAATCTTACAAAAACAGTTCATAACACACGCAACTGGCTTCGTTATTTCTTATCAGTCATTCCTGTATTGTTTTTGGGTGCGATCCATGGTAGATTATTTTGTGTGTACTGGAATAATTTAAAAATCTTAAGATCACACAAGATGGACACAAAGTTATGCACTTTATGTCCCCGACCATCTGTTCTGAATCGCATGGCCACCATTTTGTCGCCATTGAGCAATGCGACTTATCACGCCACAAGCATAGATTCCGCTTTCCTTATCGTCAGTTCACTTAGCACAGCCGTCATTATGTTTCGCAGTTGTGATTTAGGCACTCAGAGCTCTCCACACGTCACAGTTATCACCCACCCAGTGTTGATGGACCACATCCGCTGACCGCCAGCAAACGATACGTGTGTGTTCCGCACAACCAGTTTGTTTTACTAAACTCAATTCCTATTCGATTCAACTTTTTTGTCAAACTAAAAGAGGGGGCAAGCAATAAAATGTTTTCCATTGAAAAATTAACACTTCTTATTTTAAGCACAGTAAACTCGCCAAGAAACTAAAACACTGGAAAAGAAAGTGAAGTGAAACGTAAACAATAACAAAAACAAGTCAAAATAAAGGAACTAGAAAGTATAAGCCAACTACAAATAAACCATCCACTTTCTGCTTACAAAGTATAGCATTTTGACAAAGCAAAAAGCGCGTTCGCTACTAGATCTCTATGTACATCATACGCCAGATTCAGTGGTGATTCAGCAACGGCTTATACCACCGTAAAGTGTTCAAACGTTTATGGTTATACGTTGCTTCGAAACTTGACAAACGCAACACTGGACAAGGAACAAACTATGGTACTCGATCATTGCTAGCTAGTAGCTTCTTCTAAGCAGGGAAAGTACCGTGGTATGTCACTCCCTGATCCTGTTCCATTTTCCGGGTTTAAACTAAACAAAGTCTACAGTAAATATTGTCTACAGTACTCCAATTTAATTCAATTCAACTTCAAGAGCAACACGCTGGTAAACAAGTTGAGACAACCGGAATTTCACGCCATCAAGTTTTCGATGGTACTCTTACAAAGCTTGCTTGGTCTCTTGCAAAGTCCTATATCCGCTACTCTTCGAAAAAACCGTCAAATAACCGTGCGCTACTTGCTGTGTCTGTATTGGTGCCAGCACAGAATGAGCGACAATATTTTGTTGAAACCAAAGAAAAAACAGCCCCATTCCCGTGGTTTGTCTCAAAACCTGTTTCCACGAGATACATATTTAGATATTTTCTAACGTTTTCATTGTTTCTCTTACGGTTTCGCTCCTTCTATTCTCAATGAGGATATTAGCATTTGAATAACTAAGAGCGTGGGGCCGGTAATTACTAACGTCACAAAAATGGCCACGTGATGCGGCTCGGTTATCAGACAACCCAGGTCAAACATTCAAATGGTAGCTTGCGATCTGCGGTGCGAGCAGTGAATGAAAAAGACTAGTTAGCTCGACTGATTGGTAACCTCCCATTCTCGAGGCTAATAAATTTTGTTTTGTTTCAGATATTGCACGGGCAATATACAGATTGATAAATATTGGTGGTGTGTTTTCTCCACACGCTGGACAGCACGAAGCGGCGGGTGAGAGTACTTGAGAACAAGCGCGTAACACAAGCCAAAAGGACCGAGTTAGATTTTCCGACATGGAACGACGCGCACTCGTTCTACTGTTTCTTTTTGTAAACTTGGGATTTTCTGATATACTGCCATCTATCGTCTGGACTGCGAGCAATCCATTGTAAGTATTTTAACAGAACGTTTGTGTATGAACTGACTGTACGTTTATGTGAAGGAATGTTTACTTTTAGGCAATATGATGAAGGGGAAAGAAAGATCAAAAATCTTTCTTTTATATTTCGTATTCTAGTTTGAAGTTTTCTTTGAACATGGGGCATTAGTTTTAGCTTTTTCAATTATCGACGATTACGAAAGTTCTTTGCTATGTAGCTACAAGGGCACAAATTAGTTTCGCGTGTCGAGTTCATGTCCATCATCGTTTATTCAAAATCTGTTTTACCCGAGTTAACTCTACTTTAAACCCGAACTGCGGAAAACATTCTCAAGTTACCGTCTATTTCTTCCAACAAACGCGCAGTCATATCGCCTAGTTCAAGTGTGTTTTGGACGCTAAGATTTGTAAGTATTCTGAAAGCGTGACTGTTTGACTTGACTTAAATAAATATTGAAAAAGTAACTTTATATTTTTCTTCGCGGCAAACTAATTGTTTCGTAAACGACCATTAAGCCTGTATCAAGTTTTTTTGTATTTTGTGGTTGTTTTGATCACAGTCTCGTTTACCTATGTATAAGTTGGTCCCACATTGCGGGACTTTCTGATTTCAAAAATCACTAGCCCGCTCACGAAGGAGTCGACAAGTCTAGATACTTTTTGTCTGGACTCTAGAGCCGGTTATTAAGAACTATCAATTCTGACGAGTCTGTAATTTCTCTAGATAAGATAGGAAACTTAACGATGATAAAGTATGGCCAGTTGCAAACTATTTCACCGCTACCGTACCACAACAGATACCACATTGTTGGCAAGTGTTTTTTGTACAGGATAAACAGAAATTTGTGATAAACTAAACCAGTGCCTCCTTTGGCTGCTGGCAACGTCAGGAAGTTTGACTCCCTCAATGCATGTTCTTTGAGAATAACTCTTGGCGACACAATTGATTATTGTGATTTCGTGCTACATGATTTCCGCAACTTTCTTTGTTGTATTAAAGAGTTTAATGCTCGCCGCAGAGTGACTCGTTGCGGCCAGTGTTCTTTCTTTACAGGAGGTTGATAGAAAGGTCGAGTTAGGGTCAAGGTTATTCCAAACCTCGCCATCTTGGGGCCGGTGCAAAAAAATATGTTTTATAGAAACTGATAACGGTTATTAGTTTTGTAAATGTACCAGGGAATTCAGAGTTAGTTTTCCGTTAAAAAAGCATCCACACCTTTGTTGTAAACTTCTAACAGTGCTTCTCTGATTGAAAAGAACTGTAATAATCCGAACTGAATAAGTAATCGGTTTAAGCTCAAGAAAAGAGGGGAGCTGAATTGTTTCAAAGCTTATCGCTGAATCGTTGTTCTAGAACTCTGAGTAACTTTGACGTAGATTATTGACAAGAGTGCAAAAATTTTATTTCTTCAAAGCAGTAAAATGCTATTTCAAGGGGACGCGCGGTTTTCTGGAGGGTGTTCAAATACCCTGGAGATTCGAAAAGTGAACAATCAACATGACTTTCGGAAGGAAAAAATATAAATTAAGAGTGATAGGTTCAACTTTCAACTGAAGGCAATTAAAAGGAAATCGAAATCGAACTAACAATGTCCGGTGAGCTAAATGCATTGTGTTTTAACTGTAAACTCTTTGTGGTGAACTTTTGGTGTTGCAAATAAATTTGGAAGTGTAAAATCACTTAATTAAGAGAGCTATTATGCGTTACTATGAAAGTTGTCAAACTGGACAACTATGACCTGACCTTCAGCGCAAAATGCCCGAGAATTTTCTATTTCTGGACAAAATAAGGTAAACGTGGCTGAAATGTGAATAGCCTTCATGCAAAGCTGCAACAGGCGTTTATGGTTTGTTGCATCATTGGCTAATTTGTTAAAAATTCGGCCGCAGATGTTTGGTCTCGCATGAGTGGAGCTGTAAAACAGTTTAAAACATTCGACCTAAAACAATATATGTTTGTTTTGCTTTGAAAAACGCATGCAAATTCGATCCAAGACGACCTGGCCAAAGTGTTCAGTGTATTATTCAATCTGTACAAAGCAAAACATTATAAAGTCAAGCTGTCAATTTTATCTTAGGAAGCAAGCGTGAAGATCCTTGCGAGGCGTCAAAAATTTCTCAAGATAACAAGTTACTGTCTTGTATGCATCCTATTCATTTAACTGACAATACTGAAAAGAAATGATAAATGCGCTTTAGCAACAGTGCAGTAATTAAGGCCATATAATTATAGTTAACTGAAAGCTGTCCCGTCTTTAACCACACTTCCTCAAGAACAGTTAAGAGAAAGATATCTCAACTTTGATTTTGCATTTGGAGGCCAAATTAACAGGAAATGGAAGGGGGCCATAGTTTCGCAATAAAGTTTGTTTATGACACCATAACTCATTTTCTGCAATTTGATCGTTTCCTTGATGACACTAACTGGTGTCAAAAGTGTAACAATGTTTAGCAGGGGTTATTGCTTCTTTAAACCGAAAATAAAACGAATGCGTGGAGGTTTTCCAGTCCAGAACACATGTACCTCGGGGCTTCTGTTTCGTTATGATAATTTTGTACAAACAAAGTTAGTTTCTCTTTGTTCCATTAGAAGGGTGTCAAAAGGTCCCTCTGAGCGTGTTTACTTTACGGCTGTATTCTAGTCAGATGTGCTTATCCCATAACACTTTAACAGACTAATTAGCTTTCCTTGGCTGCTTTTCGATTGACTTTTCCCTAAAGTAAAAACTTAGTTTTCCAGACAAATAAATAGCTGATAAACATTAAAAACTTTTTAAGGCACTTAAGTCTTTAAAAAGAATCTCGAAAGAAGAAACCAAACGTTGTTTTTGCTTGTTTAAAAAATCTTAAGCCTAATTTATTTTAATCAAGGACAAACATTTTAGGTGAGGTAATTTCCAAATGTTAAAAACAAAGACAACATTGTGGTTTTAAAGCCCTTTCAACCTTCCACTACATTTCTCCTGCAAAGACGTAATGAATAAAACGAACTGATCCTAAGATAAAAGGAGCTAATTTGGTGAAGGCAAAATTTTCCAAACTGTTTACCTAGCAAGTGTTGGTTTAGTTTGAACAATTTATCAGTTTACATCCTGTCCTAGATTAAACCATAGTGAGTTCAGCGTTTGGGAATTATGTTGGTAAAACAAAACGTTTTGTGAAAACATACCTTTGCAACTAATTAAAGCTAAACCTTTCACAGTTTCAGAAATCTCGGGGATAATCCACGAAAAGTTAATGCGTATGATACAATGTTCATCGTCTGTCCAAACCAAAAGATGAATCTTGTGACCAAAATTAAAGAGAAGGCAGAGATCGAGTTAGTTGAGAATATGTATCTGGTGGATGCTCATGGCTACGAGACATGCAACGCGACAAATGGACGAAAAATTCTGGAGTGCCAGAACCCAAACAGTAATCAACTGGTATCTACCCAACAAGTATTCCAGCAGTACCATGGTAATGGAGGCTTACAGTACTATCCAGGGAAGGAGTATCACTTTATTGGTGAGTGAAACTGGCTCTCCCGGGAGGGGGAGGGGCTCTTCGGGGTAAGAAAGATAGGGATGCAAATGTAAAAAAAAAATACTCTAAAAAATACCAGGGCCTGATATGATGATGTTGATGATCATGACAGAGGCAGTGATGAAAGTGTTAAGAAAGCGTGGTATTAATGGTTAAAATTGATCAGGTTGAAGAAAATCAAGTTTGTGGAAAATCATCATTTCAAGTGGAGTACAAAATTCAAAGTTCTCTCCTACTTTTGTCATCCACTAAAGAGTATCTCAGTACTATCCTTTCGGGTTTCCTACTTTCTTTTAACACTGACTGCACAGTAGAGTAATTTTAAATTTAAAAATCTTGGCAACTAAAAACATTCTTGGTGGTAGTCTATGGGATCATGATACAACGGCAAATTGTATTAGCAAATCTCAATTAGTTCTGGTAAGAAAAAGTGAGTACGTTGGCAGTTTCGAAACTACCAAACTAAGTAGTTCTTAATTCGTGAATGTTTTTGAATATGCTGGTTCATGTGAATGGGTGAGTCGAGTGGATGTTAGACAGAACACTAGCAGATACACGAGAAGTAGAAAGTAACGTAACAAATTACAAATTAAATTTGAAAACATCAAATGGTGGGCATTGAACCTACATGGAATGGCCAAATGCATCATATAACAAAAATAACACTAAGAGTAGCTTAGTGCATGTGCGAAAACAACTTTTGAAGCTATTTTGGACCAAAGCAAATTCTTGTGAGTCTCAAAACTTTTTTTAAAAAAATACGTTTTTCAACAAGGTAAAACGGCCTGGAAAAAGCTCTGCTACTTTCATTTTTTCACAGGCTTAGCGTTGGTAAAGTCAATGAGATATTATTTCATTTGCCTTGTGTTTACTTTAGAATATGTCTAAATAAAGCACCACCATCTAAGTAAGCATTTCTATTCTCTCTCGATCGAAGTAGGTGAGGTATACTTAACTATCTACATAAAAAATTGTATTATCAAACTTTGTGTGGGGTAAAGGTACGTCTTCACTCTTGATCAACTAATAATTAAAGTATCCGGAGAATTTAGGTGAACCCTAGTACTGTACTTACTGCCTACAAATTATAAATAATTATACATAAATTATAGTCAAGTGCAGTAACTAACTTATCTTTTAGTTTTTATAAGCATATATAGTTTATTAGTATTTTCAAATGTTTTATCGCACATTATTTTAGGAACTGCATCACGAGGACTAACTATTGAACGATCGGTAAACAATCTTGTTGGTGGTAGCTGTAAAGATGGTTTGAGAGTAAAGTTCTACGTATGCAATAGCAAGAACGATACGAAGTGCCTTCATGGAAATAAAGGTACGGATGAACAATCGTACTTAATAATATAATCGAAATGAATGTTTGAAATCAAACAGAACAAGAAAGAAACAATATATAAAATCCTGAGTGTAAGCCATGATAGTAAAATGCAATATAATAAATGAGATTCGAATAAATAAGATTGATTCGATTGAATCTAACACCCATTTCTGGTTTGGATGTCACTCAAGGTGTCACTAAGATTTCATTCAGTGACAGTACTAGTGTCAGTACTAGCTAGTGTAACCACATTTCTGAGAAACGTAAGGCACACTACTGCTATGTAGGCCTGTCTATGGCTGATACTCATGGCTATATAAGATTTTTAAAGTTCAAAGAAATAAAATCTCAACAAATATGCAAACTTCTGAATTTGTCGAAGCAAGGAACATTTTCAGAATCCACTTGTAAAACAAAAAAAAAATGAATGATCCCTTTGTAGGTTTTCAAGCAGTGGTTTTTAAGTGAAAACACTTAAATTTTTGCTGAAACCGTTTTTAGCAGGATAAGAGTTAATACTTTTTCTATGTTGCTATTAATTTTTCTGCAGTGGTGAATGGAGGTTGGTCAAGCTGGAGCCAATGTAAGAAGGGGGTGCAAACCAGAAATTGCACCAACCCAGTACCTGAGAATAGCGGTGTTATGTGCACAGGTGAAAGCCAAAGACCATGTATAGTTCATACTACAACCAAACCAACTACCGAGTCCCACTCTAGCACCGTCACGACAACAGCAACCACAACCACTCCTTCAACTACTCGTAAGTTGTATCTACATGAAATACTAACATTACTGAAACCTTTAAATCTAGATAAATGGTAAAAAGTAATTCAATGCACTGCAAATAAGGGAGAGACAATAACTTATACTTGTTGTGTACTAAAAAATTAATTTTATCTAATTACATCTATAATATTCCTATGAATGAAAAAAATAAAGACAGTTCATGGAAAAAAACATTTTTGAAACATATTGACCAATATTAATTCTAATTTACTTTAGTTTAGTTATGTTTTTATGTCTTCGTGAATATTAATTTAGTGGTGCCAAATAAGGATTTTACTATTTGCCAAAAAAAAATTGATGCCCTATAGCTGTTAAATGTTGTTAGAATTTCTACCAAACTCTTTCCAGCTATCTATAGCTAGGTTGCGACTCCAGTAAAATTCTATGTCAGAACTATATGTTAGTCCTCTGAATGCATTTATCATGCATCATATGCCTCTTTTAAAATCCAAAATCCTCCATATATTTGCTGTCTCGTGAGTAGCTATAATAGCAATCAGATTCCTTTACCATACATTTACAATAATTATATATTACTCGCTTCTTGTTCACATGATTAAGAGTATTTTAATACTCAGCCGTTTTTTTTCTATCTAGGCATTTCTGCTTTGATACAATATTGTTTAAATCAATACTTTTGTTGATAACCAAGATATTGGAAACCAAGATATTGGAAAACCAGATCACAAGCTAAGGTGGTATTTACATCACCACCATTTTTGCTAAGATTGTCCTTTTGGTCTTTAACACATATATATGATCAATATACCAATATCTTGTGACGCTATTGAGCTTCCTGTTTAGATTGTTTAGGTGGGCCGGCAGCATGATTGCATGTCAAGTCAAAACAGCTTAAGTTCTAAACAAGAGATACTATAGCAAGTGAACTTGACCCTACCTGTTTACTTCAAACCATCGCAAGTTAAATCATTGACCACTATAATGCTTCATGACACAGAAACTGCCAGATAATTTGGCCATGTTTTGCTGCCCTGCAGAATTCAGATTCAACTTTTAATAACCAATATTTTTCAAGGACAAAACCGTATTAGTTTTTTATCAAAAATTTACATTAACAATTTAGTGGTAATAAAGATGAGAAAAATAATAGTAAATCTAACAAAATGAAAATTAATTTGACAACAACAGTAACAACAATAATTGAAACACAGTTATTACATCATACAGCATGAATACAGTGGTAATAATAATAGCTAAAAAATAATAACATTTATCACAATAGCAGTAATATTTTAATAATAAAGTATTTGATTATTTGATCATAAAAAAATTGTGGTGGTGCATGGCCATGATGTAAAGATTTTACATAAGGTTACCTTATTAGATGTAGTTGTCATATGTAACGTTAGGATATATCAAGTGCCTTTTTATTGCTTTGCTGAAGTTTGACAGTGTTTTGTTTTTTTTATTCCCTGCAGAAGCTGCAATAGTTGATGAGGTCATTACAACAGTGAAAGTCCAAATACCTGGAAACAAAGAAAAAAATGGTACTTCCATTGAAATGTGTTATTTTGTCTTAGCAAAAAAATTTGAGAAAATTTAAAAAAAACTTTGTGATATTTTTTCTCATTATTACAACCTATATATATACAAGCAAACAGTATTGGAGTGCGAGTCTCACACCTAAAGGTGGTCAGCAGTTTTACACTTATGGAATGAAAATCTTTAATCTCAATCACACCTGAAAAGAAATATCTGACATACTTGAGAAATTTACTGTACTTATATATTGCTCGACTTAAACAACCTAGTGTGGTGATTATCCATGTATTATTATGAAATGCTTGTCATATTAGTCTTTATTTTATATAGTTTATGTCTGATCACTAAATCATTAACCCATATTAATCTATACTTCAAATATTTAATCTATCAATCAGTTGCTAACCCATAATGCTCAAATATTCCAAAAGGGTTACTATTCCCTAGAATAATGTTGATACAGAAGCTTTCCACATCTAAAGGGCTAATGACAATTTTAATAGCATTAGAAAACATTTATGGACTAATCATTTATGTCCACAACACTGGCATGCTCCACGGCTGAATTTTTTTAAACAATTGTATATGCATGGTTATCAAGCAGAGGAATGCACATTTCATACAGGCAATAAATCATATTCTGTTCACAATTTTAACAAATCAGTTAATTATATAATTAAGTACAGCATGCACAAAAAAAAGTTGTCAAACAACCTTAAAAAAGTATCTGAAATACTTTGGAACTTTAATTCAGTTTCAGATACTTTCACTGTTTCAAATAATATAGTTCATGGACAGATTATAAAAGGTGAGCTTTTTTTGTAAATGGTTCTACATGATCAAATTTATGATGATTTTTGTTCATTTACTTGCATTATTCCTGATCAAAAACAAGTGGAGAACTTTGCATTGCCGTGGAAATGAATGATTGTTCATATGTTCTGAAGGTTCATACATTTTGCTTAATTTGACCCCATTGGATCCCCTAATTTTTGTTACCTCCCCTCACAAGGGGAGCTGAGAAACTAACCTCAACTCAGCTCCCCATGCGAGTTTCTGTAGCTCAGTGGGTAGAGCATTTGACCGGTAATCAGAGGGTTAACGGCAGATTCAGTTCCTGTTGGTAGTTTCTGAGCATTCAACGTGTAAAGCATTTTCTTCCTAATTTTTCTTCCTAAATTTCCTGTAACCTTCTCCTTGACAGCCAGTTTATCAATATCCGATTTATTCCTTGAAATGGTGAACAAGGCATTTATATTTTGTCATGTTTTGAGCAGAAAGGATAAACTTAAATTTATTTATTTCAAATTTCTTTATCTCAATTATATAAGGATTATAAATATTGATTAATAATTGAATTAATTTTGATAATGTTAAAAAATGATAATAACTCATTTTCTAACATCATCAAAAATAATTTTTTCCAAAATTTTTCAAGATGTTAAAATTCATTTACCAATATTCTAATTCACAGCAAGAACAGCAGTTGATGCAGAAGTGTCTAGAAATCTAGGAGTACTGCTTGGTGTTGGTGCAGTAATTCTTCTCCTCGGAGTTGCACTGGGGATCATGGTTGGAATATTTTGCTATAAGACAAGGCGGCTTCAAGGCAGGACGAAAGGTTGGCATCCGACTGTTTCTGGCTTGAGTCACAGGTCACCACAACTAATAGCAACCACACCTAATTCAAGTAAAACACTAGTAGTTTTTAGAGACTGGAGGTTCACTGACATAATTAGAATGCTGCTAACCCTGTCACATTCAAAGCTCAGTAGAACCAAAACTCAAGTTTAAAATCTAACACTTGACAGACTGCTAAAAATAAGGCTTTCAAATTTTTATAACTTCGAAAATAGTTTCAAAAGATGATAGTTCGAACAAATATCTAATTAGAAAATAATGATTTGCAAGTGTCTGACTACATCTCAAATACTCGATTTATAAAATATTTATTTTGATTTATTATGTATACGTAAAACTAGAATTATAAGTCATTTTTAAAATGACTAATACTTAAATATCAATTATTTGTCTTTGGCACTAAGCAAATAAATATGTAACATGATACATGGAATCTTAAATTTAAGAAAACAAGTCAGAATAACACTACTAGCATCTGTGCTCATTGTTAACTTTCCATTTCAATCTTAAATGTTCAAAATTCTTATCTTGTATCTGTGAAGCCTTAAGGTTAGTTTTTGCTGTTAGGGTCACTCTAAATGCTTGGACAGTTACAGTAAATATTTTTTCTTTTTCTATTCGTCAATAAATAGGTGATTATATATTTGTTAACACACCAATTTAGATAAAAGACACCTTATAATTAGTAGGATCAAATGCTGTAACAGTTTCATCTCATTGATCATAACATCAATTTTTCCTTAAAGTTTATTGTGAGGCAATGTAGGTTTCATTTGCTATTTTACTTCACTGAAATGAATTTGTCATCACTTGACCACACAATTTACTTGCATTTCCATGCAAACAGAGTTTACCAGGGTTTTCATTAACGCAAAATATTGCATATTTTACGCAAAAAAAATTTTTGGGACGCAAAAATGGTATTTTTGTTTCTCACTGGGTTTTGTTTGGGACCCCTCATTCAAGAACGAAGTCATCCCTGGGACCCCTCTTGGCAATTTCTACTGAAAACCCTGGTTTACTTATTAAAAACATGTAGTGGAGCACCCTTGCTTTACCTTGTTCTTACAGGATTTTCCCCCCTAATTTCAGATTGTCGAGGAAGCACATATTACTCTGATTCGGCTGATAGACCTTTGTCAATATTATCTGCTGGTAGTGAAGTCTCCCAAAAGCCATTGGTCAAACAGTCAAGAAAACATAACATTTATATCTGAATTTCTAACAAAACTAACCAAAATAACCTGGTCTTAACATCTTCTTTACTGCACAAAGAAGAGTTTAATTGATCTAATTTGGCATTTTCTACGAGGGGATTGCCAAAGGCAAAATAACTTGAAGAGAAAGCAAAGAAGCCTCACCAGAAAAAACAATCAAGAATGCTTTATATTGAAATGCGAAATTGAAAAAACTGGCCCTTACTCCATGCTGTAACCATCATTCAGTGTACAGTATGTCAGTGGTAGACTTCACTTGTATCATTAGACAAAGCCACTTGAATTGACAATATGGATCATTTGCTTAATGAGAAAACAACCACAACATAAACATGTTGTATATTATCCATCTCAGATCAGAAATGGTAGAAAAGAAAAAGATTTACTGGTGGACAGTATATATATATATATATATATACAGCAAGTTTGACACAAGTTATACCTTCTTTCAAAAGTACTTACAGTATTACAATGAAAATGCATTCACCAGTATATTCAAAAAACAACAGAGCTCTGCCATATATGATTAGAACTAGAACTGATCAGGCTAGGCTGAACAGGCCAGTTGCTATCCTATACTGACAACTTGTATAATATTTTCCAAAAGACATTTTGCTCAAAACACATTTTTATAAATAATTTATAAAATAGCTAGTTAGGATTTTGAAATTTGAAGGGGGTGGTGGGGTGGTGTTGTACATTTTAAATATTTTCCTAGGAAACTCCTTGCCACTTACTAGTTCAAAATGTATAGGAGAAGCATACAACATATGCCTGCAAATAGTTACAATGTATAGATTAGGTTTATTAGAAGCAGATGTAAAACTGAAGGCACTTCTGACATACCCAGCATGAATACCTATTTTCTATCCAAGTAGTTATTCATAATAGTTACTAATAATGGTAACTAATAACTATTAATAATTAATAGTATCTCTAATACAAGTGACTACTAACTTGTGCATAAGTGCATATGAAGTCAAAAAATGTTTTACTTCAGTGGATAGACCTTACTAAGCAGGTTCTTAACTGATGACGTCATGTGTGGTTTCAACAAGTTTGTATTTTGTTTGAATCTGCTGCCAATCCATACCCTTTGGATGTATTCAAGCCAAACTTGGGCTGCCGGTGTATCTCGAGGTAGATAGATCACAAGTTCAACTCAAATTTACCTAAAGGTTATGGACTGGCAACAGATTGAAATAAAACTAATGCTAATTTGCCGGAGCCACTCATGACGTCATCAGTTGAGATCTTAAAAACAATTAATGTTATTATCTCAAGAACCATAAGCAGATTTTGACAAAATTTTTCACCACTATTCCTCATTTAACAAGGTCTATCCACTGAACTAATAAAATTTTTCGCTTCACATGCACTTTAACTGTCTTACCTGGAATGATTTAACTAGTTCCTGAAAAAATACCTGAACATAGCTTTGAAATGTACAATATTGTATACTCAACTGAAGTTTAATAAAACAATATTAATTGCTGAACTCAGATTTTTTTTTTTGCTTTCATCGAGGGTGACTTACCCTTAAAATCATACAATCAAAATACAAAGCTACAAGGGGGCTCCTAGTCAGGACTTTTTGGCACCTGTTTACAAATTAACATGATGGACTTTGATAATGAGGGTCTTAGTCCCAGGGGGGTTACTCCCTACATTGGGATGGTAGGTATGACCATCATATTTTTAGGGGTAAAAATTGCAAGTCTGTTATTTTTGAGAGGTTGTTAAAAGAAATCCTGTGTTAAACAAAGAGCCTGCATGGTATTTTTTAGGGTTTAAAAACGTGAAGCTATTGGGCTGCTTGCAGTCCAATATTTTAGCAAATGTGTATACTCAACAAAAAGTTGAGACAAAAAACTTTCAGCGAATGTTCTCTTATGCACGTGTCTTTGTTAACTGCATATCGTGTTCAGTGCAACAGGAGAGGACTTAATGCCAGATTTCAATTAGTATTTTTTAGGGCCGGGTAATTTTAAAACCAAGAGGTATTTTTTAGGGTAGAAAGTTTTTATCCCTTGATATCTTTTAGGGTATTTTGGAGACTTTTCCAATGGTCATCCTTACCCTTTTGACCCCGAAGTCCCCCCCCCCCCAGGGTCTTGGTTAGTCCAGTTATTCGGCTCACACATACATTCATTCAGATATGATCTCAGTTAGTAACTGACAGGCCAGGACACCCTACTCTTCTTCAACAAATGCTGAGGGTTTTTTAAGTCCCTCAATAGGAGATCGAGAGACTGCCACAGGACCTGTATGACGTCTTTATCCAAGATGTGAAGGTCTACCCTAACTTCGGGGCAAATATATATATATATATATGTGTACTGCGAATAACTTGAAGCAGTAACTGACTGATCATTTCTGTATTGCTTGGTAAAGTTTCTAAATAGTTATCGAGCCAAGCCCCAGCTTGTTCTTAACTTGTTCTTAAATTTTGGCCAATCTGAGCCTCATTGTTCTTATAAAATTGTTCTTATAAAAAAAAGTGTGTAAGGCAACAACCTTCTCAATTATTTTAAGACTCTGAGTGAAGGTTCAGCACTGGGAACTTAGGCCTCCCCCTCTCAACAGTAGAATGGCACCTTACTAACCAGCAGGCTAGGTAACCAGACTGTGGCTCTGTGGTTTCTGTGTTATTTGTATTCTAGGGTTTGGGTGATGCAGTGACGTTAGAACTGGTGCCATAACAATTAAATATTTTTTTTAGTTAAAAAAATGTTCACTCAATACTAGTCCTTGGCCTTTCAACCCCAGTTGGTTTGTCAACACCTTAACTTCTCCTTATGGCAGACAGATATCATACAAAGTGTAACATTTGGTAAGGAGCAATACAAAACTGATCAAAAACATCAAACAAAAAATATCAAATATAGTATTAAAAAAAGTTTACCTAAACAGGTAACATGAATATGTACTAAATGCTCAGGGTTCGTACACCTTCGATTCAGAAATTCAAAAACCCAGGGTTTTCCAGGTCTAAATTTTTATTTTTTCCAGGGCTTTTCCAGGACTTTTTAAACCCAGATTGAAAACATTAACATTCAAAATCACCTGTTTAAACAACGCTTTAGTAATAAATGTCAAAAATTGGTATTTATTAGACTTAACAAAAGACGCATGCAAAAATTAATTTTTAAGTCTTAGTTGTTACTTAAAACGAAAAACAATGCATCATTTGGGAGACCTAGTTTTTTTTCAAGAAGATTCTATGAAATTTTCCAGGGCTTTTCCAGGGGTTTTCAGGGATAATCAGAGCTTCAAAAATTTTCCAGGGTTTTCCAGGATTTCCAGGGCCCGTCGAACCCTTAATAATGCTCTAGAACAAACGCATGTTCCGATCAATGCGATCAACTTCAGAGAAGTCAAACTCTAGATCTGACATGCACTTGCCATTGCTGGTTCAATACAGCTTGGCCTCTCTGGAGATGATCGTCACTGGCTCTGTTTTTGACAATTAGCAACTCAACATTTGGCATGCTTGGGGTCGAAAGGGTTAAAGATTATAAAATGGTGCATTTACCTCCTACTATCAGTGATCTTCCCCTCTGCCTATGGGCATTTGCGAGGTCTGTAGTTTTGAGCAATTCTCAAGGGAATAAAATCGCATTATACCCACCTTGTCTATCTGAGAGTGCCCCTTTATTCGGTTCAGTAAAACTGCTTGACTGAGCATACTTTATCACGAATGGAACTGAACAAAATGCTGGGAAAAAGCAACGTTTCAATGGTCTTAATACTGAATGGTTCGTAAACGCGCGCTCCAGTTGAGGAAAAGCTAAGTTATTCTTCTATACATTATTTCGATATTCTAAAAGCAAGCTACGTTTTGCATAGTAAATAGTTTAGAACTAGGTTCGTTCAAAAGTTTTGGGTTTTGCATTTATAAAGCTGTGTATTTAATAATAAATATGCATGTGATCAGTGATGCCGCGCGCGCCGGCCCATAGCTGTTACCGTTTTATGAAAAAAGTAACATACCTCAGCGTCGTTACTAAATTTTGGCTTATATTTCAGTCGAGCATGTCCGCCTACTTTCTTAATTAAGATTCTCAGTGGCTGTCTCTGCCAATTTGAACAATCTTTAACATCAAGCTCATCAGTTTTCTCACTTCTTGACATGCATGACTTCTTGAATGCGGCATCCAGTCTCAAGCCCCATACTACCGCGAGGTTTAGAAAGGGCACAGGTAGCCCACGCTCTTGTCACAGTACTTGAACGATATATATGTAGCCGGGGGGGTACTTCGGGGCCAAAAGGGTAGGGACGACCGTCAGAAAAGTCCCCAAACTACCCTAAAAAATACCAAGGGATAGAAATTTTCCACCCTAAAAAATACCTTTCGGTTTTAAAATTACCCTAAAAAATACCAATTGAAAGCTGAAAATTTTCCCTGGGTAGCTAGCTGGTCAGCACTAAGTCCCCTCGTGTTGCGCTGAACGTGTTATGCAGTGAATAAAGGCGCGCACGTAATTGAGCGCTCGCTGAAGGACTATTGTCTTTACCGTCTTGTTCAGTTCTCACATTTGCTAAAACACGGGACTGCACGCAGACCAATACCTTCGCGTTTTAAACCCTAAAAATACCAGGCTCTTGGTTTAACACAGGATTTTGTTTAACAACCCTGTAAAAAATACCGGACTGGCAATTTCAGCCCCTAAAACATACGACAGTCATACCTACCATCCTAATATAAGGAGTTCCCC
>JAOBAT010056224.1:0-27451 GCA_026413305.1 Hydrozoanthus tunicans | reverse complement strand
CACTATCAAAACAGGACTCAAACTTGCCACCCAGAGGTGGCTTTTGCTACCAAAAAAAAAATGTTGGCCACTAGATTTTTGGAACTGGTAGCAAGCTGATTGTTGCAATTTTCCAACTGATCAACAAGAGTTATTGTTTGTAATAAAATGATAAACAATATCATGAGCGGATAAAGTTTATCTGCTCTCTTGGAAAAATAAATCTGATTAAACAATTGCAATTATTCTATTGCACATGGCTATAGTCTCCTTTGCAGCCACTATTAGTGCCAGTCCACCCAGGAGGGTACAGGGAGACTGGCACTAATAAAAGCTGCAAAGAAGACTAACATAGCTATTGACGTAGTACAGTTATAATTATTTTTGCATGTATTGAAAATATCAAGGGTTCATTATTTTAACAACCTTTTTCTTCTCTTGACAAAAACAGCCCCCCGAGAAGAAAAGACAGTAGTGAATTTCTGAAAATATATATGGCTACTAAAACTTATGCTCAAGCTCCAATTTTTTTCCTCCAGTAGCCAGATGGCTACTTGAAAGAAAAAAAGGTTAATTTAAAGCCCTTCAAAATTAGAGAATTGTATTGCTTGAAAACTGTAAGTAACATATGACCAAAACCAGCTAAAGAACTTTCAATATTTTAAAGCTGGACCTTAAAAGTCTGTTTTTTGGTAGGAAACAAAAACAAAGTTTTCTTGTTAGTAGAGAGGAAGAAGACTCAGAATATTAACAATAAAAAAAACCAAGATCTTTCTAACATGTCTTTTATGTTGTAGGTCAGACAGGTGATGGTCGAACACATTTGAATGAAAAGTTTGGCTACTGACTAAGCTGCTTCATCTAATACCTTCACTTACCTATGAGTGGCCGACAAAAAACTGCTATGCCGCCTGTAACTGGAGACCACTAGAAGAAACATGGCAGTCATCATCTGGGAAAGAACATTAGCAGTTTGAACCCCCGCTTATGTACATCCTAATAACAGCCCTGTCAACCATTTTGACCAAAATGATAAAATCAAAACAAAATACATTTGCAGTATTTAATGTATTTTCAATTTAATTTAGTATGATTTTTTTCTAAGAAAGTCATACAACTTTAAATTGAAATTTACAAAATTTGAAGAAACCATTTTGTGAGGAAGAATGAAAAATGTCATCTTTTTTAATCAAGCCATAAAGTTAATGAAAACAAGTCAATCCCGCCTTGCTGTTTTTCGTCTAAATTATGCATGTTATGCAGCATTTACGGAGTTATGTAACCGTCTTAATTTAAAGAATTGCTCTACGATATTCCCAGCCCCAGACCCTCGCCAGGAGGCGCCTTGAACTCAACTGTGTGTCACCCATGGCCACGCAGTACATATACAAAGTAAGAGCAACTCGAGCTCATTAAACATCTCCGAAACTGCTGGAAATATCACTTATCCTCCTTGTCTTTTTCACCCGATTCTTCTTCAAGCAAAGCTGATTTCAAACCGACTTTCTGGAGCTCTTCAATTAATTCCCCCTCGCGATGCAGTTGCATCATGATGTCACAACCTCCAACAAACTCTCCGCCAATGTAAACTTGTGGCACTGTTGGCCACTGCGAGTACTCCTTAATCTTTTGCCTGAGTTCATCGTCTTCTAAAACATTGTAGCTGGAATAGCCATCGACTCCGTGCATGCGTAGTATCTGCACTACTGCGTTACTAAAGCCGCACATGGGTTGTTCTGGAACACCTTTCATGAAAACAACAACTTTGCTATTTTTAACTGCTTTATCCAGCTTTTCTTTAGTCCACTTAACTCCAATGTCACTTAGTTGTCGCACTTTAGAAGACCGTGAAACTTGGCCTGGATTTGAAAACAAAATCCGTCTAGCTACATACACCGACCTTCCGAACATGATTGTTTAAAATACAAAATGGCGTCCAGTTTGTATACTAGGTACCAAGCTGCGCGCGGTATAACTTTTAATCCCGTAGTTTCAAGGGAGTTTGAAAGAATTTTTTTTATCTTTGGCAATCAATTATAATTTTTTCAAAATTCCAAAACTGTTATTTTTTTTTATGTTCTACAGGATAAGTTACATGTTTATAACTGGCTGGGACTGAGAGTTGTGTGTTTTTGAACTACGAGTGCCCTTTCCCAACTGGGAAGGGCCAGGGGGGCTCGGGGAACACTGTTCCCAACAACAATTTGGTTTGGGGGAGCCAGCCCCCACCCTCAAATAATCTGCTGGCTAAACATCAATTTGAGAATAGGAGTTTCGGATTTTTTAGCGAACTATTACAACTTCCACTGTGCCCCCCCCTCCCCCCCATAAATTTTTGCTTCCGCCGCGCATGTTTACGTTTTATCTTGCAGTATGACACACCTGCACCGGGTCTGGTATTTTTTAGGGTTTAATGAAGCTATTGAGCTGCTTGCAGTCCCGTGTTTTAGAAAATGTGTGTACCGGAACAAGAAGTTAAGACAAAAGTCCTTCGGTGAACGTGCGCGCTTTTATTTACTGCATATCAAGTTCGGCGCAATACAAGAAGCCTCAGCGCCGACCCGCTCGCTATCCTGGGAAAATTTTCAGATTTCAAATGGTATTTTTTCAGGTAATCTTAAAACCGAGAGGTATTTTTTAGGGAGAAAAATTTTTATCCCTTGGTACTTTTTAGGGTGTTTTGGAACTTTTCCGACGGTGATCCCTACACTTTTGAATCCAAAGTACCCCCCCCCCCGGACTTGCAGTTTCCGGCTGAAAAGAATCAGCACTTTTAATAGCAAACTGAGGGTGTTCTCTGAATGGGCAAATTTTATTTATTTCCTAACTCACCGACCAAATTGCAAATGCTAACAAAAGCGCTTTGGCACGTGTACAAAACGTGACGCACAGTCCCAGTCTTCGCTTGGAAATCACCTGATCCCGGTCAGATAGGCGCGACTTTGGCAATCAGTAGAATACCGGCAAGTCACTCTCTGTCTCTCTTCGTTCTTTGGAGAAAGCTAGATCAGTCGCTATGGGGGCCCATGTTTCTCGTTCCGACTTTGAATGGTCATACACAGAAGAACCACATGCTTCAAGAAGGAAGGAAATCTTAGGTGAGTTGGTTTAAATTTAGTTGCAAGGGAACAACGAGAAAAGCCGGCAAAACTTCTCGTCGCTCTCGTTAAAAGTGTTGTTTGTTTTGTCTTAGCAGGTCAGTCAAAGCTTTGACAAGTCTAATGGAAACGGGGTTTAATCAAAATCACTAAGCTTGTGTTTTCTACACGATTTCGGTTTGTGTTTTTCCTCCCAAATTCTTAAATTAAATGATAATTTATTTGAGTTTATTCGTCTGAAAACAAGGAAACCGCGATTATTTCGCAATACAAAGACATGGTACTTCTTACTTGTACGCAAGCTCTTGGCATATTGTTAATACCTAACAAGCCAGGTGGATAATTTAACGCGAAATGTTTGTACAATCCGATCAGGCGTAAATCTTTTTGATTTATTAAGAGAAGTTTTAAATTAAATCAGTGCACGTGCAGTTTATATAATGCAAATCGATTTTCTATGCACGAGTTGTGGTGCCTGTACGAAAGTTTTCTAAGCGCTTTTCTATAAAGTTTACTAACAGAAAGCTTTAATGTTTATAGTATGTGTTATAGAATGTATAGTACGATACAGGCCGCATCTGATAGTTTGTACTTCTGATTATGGAGTTGTGCCAGCCCTATTTAACGTATTTTCGCTCAACCAATTTTGAGAGCTGTAGAAAGTTATGCAATCCTCTTGCGACCCAATCTCCACTCTCGACACAAGAACGAGTTTAGTTAGTGTTTTTCACACGCTTTAATTGCTTTCCTACTTGTTATAAGCACTAACAAGCAAAATGAGTGTCGATTGAAGCAAAAACGTTTTATTTCATATACGAAGTGCAAACTTATGAAAATAATCCTAGTTTAGTAGTTAGTTTCCTCATTATTGGGGTTTGTATACTAGAATTTTTGCTGCTGTCCTAACAATTTTAAATCGTCTTATTTTTTCCAAGAATATATGGATTGCAATTTTCACTATCAAAAATGCTTTCCATTATCGATAAAAATAATTGGAAAAAAACATTGATAAATCTATTACTGTAACTACAAAAGTTTACAAATGTGGTGACAGATCAAAATAAGCTACCTTGCAATCAACTTCTATTGTATTTGTGCATTTGGAAGCTTCAGAAGCTCATGTTTAAACTGTTAGTCCCTCATTGGCCGGAGCATAATAGGACTGTGTATATTAAGCTTGAAATGGAGAAAAGAAAATCTAACATGCAAAATATCAGCACCTAAAGCCCACCTCACACTTGTGAGATAACATGCAATTTTTTTCGCATGCAATCAAAATTGCAGCACATCGCACAAGTGTGCGGAGGCCTGCGATGCAATTTCTATTGCATGTATCAAACATGTTTGATTTTCTTGAAAGTGAATGCAGTTTGTCGGAGGTTATTGCATCTTCTCACAAACGTGTGCAGTGAATGTGCAACAACAATTTCGATTGCATGCGATGAAAATTACATACTATCGCACAAGTGTGTGGTGGGCTTTAAAAATTCAAACATTTGTGTTTTAAAACAATCAACTTGATTGGAAAGTAGCTAAAATTATTGTCCTTTGTAACTGACATTTTGATATTTCATCTTGTTTTTTGAAGCTAAGTATCCCCAGATCAAGAAACTGATGGGACATGACCCAAACTTCAAATACCAAGTGGCCCTGCTAGTGGCAGTCCAGTTCATCATGGTTTACTGTGTTAGTAACTTGTCGTGGCCAGTTCTCTTCCTTGCGACATACTGCATCAGCGGAGTAATAAACCATGCACTGCTGCTTGCCATCCACGAAATTGCACATAATCTGGCATTTGGCCATTCTCGTCCATTTTACAATCGTATGTTTGGACTTTTTGCCAATTTTCCAATTGGTGTCCCTTGTGCGACAACTTTCAAGACTTACCATCTTGAGCATCACCGTTACCAAGGCAATGAAGAAATTGACATGGACTTGCCAAGTAATCTGGAAACAAAATTATTTTTCAACACTGCGACCAAGTTCTTTTGGGTGTTGTTCCAGCCCTTTTTCTACTCATTACGACCCATGTTCCTCCGACCAAAGAACCCTACTGTCCTTGAAGTGTCTAACTTGATTTTGATTTTCGGACTGGATTTCGTGATCTATCACTTCTTTGGTGGCAAGGCACTCTTTTACATGATCATGGGCTCACTATTGGGAATGGGGCTGCACCCAGTTGCTGGCCATTTCATCTCTGAGCACTATGTTTTCACCCCAGGAGCTGAGACCTACTCCTATTATGGTCCTTTGAACTATGTTACATTTAATGTTGGATATCATAACGAACACCATGACTTTCCCAGCATTCCTGGTTCCCGCCTCCCAGAAGTCAAGAAGATTGCACCAGAGTATTATGACAATCTCCCTCACCATACTTCCTGGACAAAAGTTATTTACAACTTCATCGTCGACCCATCCGTTGGTCCATATGCAAGAGTAAAGCGAAAGGCACCTCAAAACAAACAATCCTCTTCAGCTGGTGAAACAAAGAAACAATGATAGGACAAAAAATGAAAGCCTGTGATACAAAAAAACATGAAACGACAAGAATTGAAATTTCATCAGGAAATTGAAGGGCCTAGTGCAAAAACGACTTTGTATGAAACATTAAATTCTCCCGCGCACCTGAAATCAATACGAGAACACTTTTTTCATACCGGATTAGAACAAATGGCTGCTCCAACATCATGTTTTAGGCGATAGAACAACGATTTTCATGGGTTTTCTTCCAGCTCCAATTATTTGCAACCTTTTATTGTTTGCCAAAACATGTGATTACACAAACACAGGCCAACCAAAGCTCCTTTTCTGTGTAAATATTCTATAGTCATTCTAGTCAACTTCATTGATTTCATTTGTTAATGTTTGCACTTGGTTGGGTTTATTTGTTTTACTACAGTTAACATAACTATAAACAATCAAGTCTGTTAAGTATAAAAAGACATGTGAATTCATGCAAGGTCATGGGGTCAAGAGTGCAGCTCAGCACTGGCATTTTTGAATGGAATGTAATAGATAGCATTGGTTACGAATGGTCGAGAATTGGTTATTGAAGTACATGATCAATGGACAAATTAAATATTGTTTTGTCTTGCTTCTGTTTTCTGACATATATCTTTAAAACTTTTAACTGCCACGGCTATTGTGCGATTGATTGTGGACCATCCCGCAAATTTCATTCAACATGAAGTACATTGAATGGAGTAATGAAGTCATATGATATTATAACAATAGTGCTTTAACCCAAAATTTTCAAAATTAAAGCAAATGACTGAGAGGAAAATCTTTCACCTAAACAATCTCAGGTGAGCTTTTTTTCACTCATCTAGGATTTTCAAACGACAAGCACTGAAGTAGTGTGTTATGTTTCAATAAATACTTATCAAGAACAAAACTTTTCATTTCCATTTATATAAGTCGACAGTAGTCAAGTTACTTTGTATAATTTAGGGTTTATAGAGCTACATGTAGACTTGTCTGAAAAAATCAGTAGATGTGTGATAGATTATTTGCTTGCCTTGGCTGACCAAGGCATGCAGTGTACACATTTAGCATGTATTTGGAAGTCAATTCAAGAAGTAACTTGTTTTCAAAAAGTAAGACATGCCTCAGTGGCAGCTAAGAAATAGAAAGAATGATAAATAACACATCTTAGGTACACAATGTATCACATGCCTTGCTTTTGTTGGGCTTGTGAATAGATGTGTGTGTGACAGCACACCTTTCAATGACAGGCCTGGACAGTACAAGCACATAAAATTTATGTTAATATATTGAAAATGATTTCAATATCTAAATTACTTTCTGCAGATTCAAGTTGTTAAACAGTATGCAAGTTAGAAGTATTAACCAAAGAAAATCTTCTACTGTTGTATATTATTATTTGAATCCAGCTTTAGGTAGCAAATAAATTAAGCCAACATTGTCAATTTAGCTGACAAAGTTTTCATCTAGCATTTCACTCAGAAAATAAACAAAGTGATTCTTTGATGTGTCCAGACCTTTTTAAGATCAAACACTTTTGTGTTCTATTACAGAGTTGTGTTTTTTCAGCTGTAAAGAGAAAGTTGAATGTTCAATGAATAAAAACTTGGTTGAGACAAGATTTTTGTGTGTGTTACATTAAATGAGCAAGTAAAGAAATTATAAGTGGATAAAAAAGTTTATTAAACTGAGTCTTTATTTTAGTGAATAAAACTAGTTGTTACCTAAAGTTGTATTTAAGTTTATTAAACTTAATTTTAGCTTGCCAAAATTTGATATTGAGAGCATTTAATTTTTATTCTGGCAGCAAAGTATTGTTGAAAGCAACATGAAGACCATTTCCTTAGACCAAAAATTGAAACATCAAACACTGATGGTATTTCGTTGTGTACTTGTTTATTATAATTATTCTTTGCTTGGTTAGCAGTTACATGCTGTTCATTCTAATTCAGCTACAAACGGCTTCTGAATAATAAAATGTTTCTGCAAAACAAACTTTCTCTGAAAATATGAGATTGATATGCTGAGTAAACTTAAGTATGATATGTTTTAGAAATTGGAAATTTTAAAAAGAGTGTCTGGATTATATCATCCTTGCCTCCAGCTGTTTTGCTCATTTCACTGAAGCAGTGATTAATAATTCTTCTTTAAAACTACACTTAAAGTAATCAAAAGTTCAGTCTCTGTATTTCATTCAATAAACATTTTTGTTCTTCTCCAACTTAACTGTGTACTAACTGAGAATATAAACAAAGACGTCTGCAAAATAGCGCCTTGTTGAATCCATCCAAACTTTGTGCTACCTGATCACTATTACTACTATTAAATTTCTTGAGTTTTTCAAACCTATAGATACTTGAGAATTACAGCTTCTAAAATCTATTCAGACCATATTTCAGCTTAAAGTCAATGTCAATTTGGTATAATTATGAGATGATAAACAAGATTGAGTGAACCAATCAGAAATGCAATAAAATTTATTAAGGTTGAAGTTAAAAGTATTGAACATTAAAGCACTCTTCTATGGTCTGTACATGTCTTATTGCTGCTTACAAACTTGTTCTTAAAGATCTGTAATACATTATTAAAAGTTTCAAGTATTCCATAATATTAAATTACAGAGTCTGCAATTTATAAATAAATATTATAACTTTCAGCACCCTGACACTTCCAATTGAAAATTTTCTTAATTATGAGTTTTTTAGTCAACCTTTAAAAGCTGAATCAAAGACACAGTAATAAAATGTAATTTAGTTTCATTTTAAGATATTGTATCTAATATCTCACTCAAACTTTATCCTGGTTGAAACAAATGAGTAGCAACCATTGTCAAGGGCCTAACTGGCTATAAACTGCATACTCCAGTCATCCTCTAGAGATGTCAAAGCATGGCCTCATGACTAAAATAAATTATTAGAGTTTTTTTTGCCTTCTTATCCTTTCCTGCTATAATTTGAGACACAGTAATAAAATGTAATTTAGTTTCATTTTAAGATATTGTATCTAATATCTCACTCAAACTTTATCCTTGTTGAAACAAATGAGTAGCAACCATTGTCAAGGGCCTAACTGGCTAGAGATGTCAAAGCATGGCCTCATGACTAAAATAAATTATTAGAGTTTTTTTTGCCTTCTTATCCTTTCCTGCTATAATTTGAGAGAAAATGAAGAACCACAGGAACAACCAGTGTCTGCCTTTGGATTGTTAATAACCTGGAATGATGATCGAATCATCTCTTGATGATAGTCAATTGTAGATCCCTTAATGTACTCAAGTGATGCCTCATCAGCAACAACTTTCACTCCCTCTCTTTCAAACACCCTGGATTAAATTAGATTATAATAAATATTGTAAGTATGTGCATAAAGAAGACATCCTATTTTTACAGATAAATTATACATATACCATATTTACTCAGTTAAGCCCTTATTTAATTTTCGTACTTTTTCGTGCAGGGCTTGCTTGAGGCACAAACTTTTGCACACCAAATTAGGTGGCAAGTTCTCTCCTATAATGACAGAAGAGAGGTTAGCCTTGTTGTACCAGCAAAGTTTGTAGCCTACACAACCGAACAGCAATTGGTACACATTTTTGAATCAGAGCTGCAGAAAAAGAGGGTGAAATATACACAGCAAAAAAAGTTGTAATACATTGCAATAAATTCCCATGAGTGTTAATGTTAAACTCAACACTGTGTTCTTTTGCTTCTTCTTTTTAAACCATCTTCTTTTTTTTTAATAAGCACCATGTTGGCCACTGGGGTGCAGGGCTTATTCGGGGGTGGGGCTTTTTTAATTTTTGGTCTTACTAGTGCAGGGCTTATATAGAGGTGGGGCTTTTTTAATTTTTGGTCTTACTAGTGCGGGGCTTATTCAGGGGTGGGGCTTAATAATCAAATAAATATGGTATGTGTAAACTAATGCAAATATGCTAGTTGTAACTGGCTTTGACATTTCTTGCCTGAGATTTGTTAATCTTGCAACACCCAACATAATACAGATCAATAGTTTATATTTGAATGTTTTCTAAATTTTTAAAATTCTGTAAAGAACACAACTTAATGAAGCTGATGTTTCAGCAAGAGCCGGTTGTAAGTCACAGTAGTTGCTGAAATAAGGTTATTGCCCAATCAGAGTGCAGATACCAGAAACAGCTGTTGTTATGTATGTTGAGCAACAGGGCACCTTGTCATTTGTTTTAGCTGGCTAGAACACTGTGTAGCAATTATATGTGTGCCACAGTAGGGTTACTCTACAAGCTGGTTGGTGGTTCACTACAGACTTACTGACTGGTTGTGGTTCACTACAGACTCACTGACTGGTTTGTGGTTTGCTACAGACCAGCCAGTAAAAACTTAGATGACTTAACCCACTCATGCCTCAGAGTTGTCAATGATGAGTTTGTAAATTCTCATAACTCATGTCCAAAGCCCCCTCTCTAATAAGCCCCCACCCCACCCCCCACCTTTTCTCAAAACAAAGGGAAAGGAGCTAAAACATATTAAAGCATATTGTGTCAAAAGCATATTTTGTTAATGATTTTATCTGTTTCAGTTTTTTAATGGCACTGATTATAATGCCTGAGGAACCGATAGTCACTTGGTGCTATTGAATCTGTTTGTTATCTGGATTTCATGTGTTTCAGTTTCTTGCTATATCAAATATTATTAGCAACTTTTAAATATGGTCCCAATCTGGAAGGTCAAAGAATAGATAAGCCCTCTGGGGGCTTATTAATAGTCAAGGGCACCTACAGTATGTTCTATTAGTACTGTAAGAATAAGAATATTAATACCTGTCATCTTCAGCAAGAGATGCATCCAACTCAAATTTGTACTGAAACCCAGCACAGCCTCCTCCTTCCACTAGTATCCTAAGAAAGCTCTCATCCCCAAGGACCTTCTTGAGTTGCTGGACAGAAGCAAATCATTTTTTTCTAGTTAATGCCATATGCAATTAAAGTGCCTATAACAATAACAATTGTTTTTGTCACCACTAAAAGTATTTGGAAACTAAGGAGGTTTAAGAAAATAATTTTTGAAATCAGTTATATTGTCGATTTTTAATACACATTTGAAGTTCAATTTTTGTTAGTTCAGGACCACGTTTTAGGGGGACTGGGTTATGATGTCATTCCCGCGCATCTCTGGATCAAAACACAGCAAGATGGACATGAATGAATCAGAGATTTTTGATTCAGAAGTACATTCCAATTCCTCATACAGTTCTTAGTTCTTTTGTACCTTTGTGTTTAGAAAGATCGCATTTGCTCGACATTTTAAGTTGGGAATGGCATCCCAACCCAGTCTCCTGAAAACGCGATGTCAGAAAATTTTGCTAGTTTGAGCCACTGTAAAAAAAAAACTTGACCAAACTTCAAAAATTTTTCTGCAGAAGTACTTTAAATTGTATGTGAAATGATTTGATCCCAAAAAAGTTATTAGTTTTATATGCACTTTTTTAAAATGTTCTGACTGACTTGTTCAAAGTTTGATAACTGGTAACAATAAACCTAGAATAACTATATAGCAAAACCTGTTGGTTATCATGGTAATAAGGGTGGCATTAATGGAGTCGAGTAATCTCTGTGGTAAGCCCTGCTGTTAGTTGCAAATAGTGTAACAAATATCAAATAGATAAAATCAACACTGGATATAGGACTAATCATCTTTTGAACAACTCAACCCAAACCTAGTTTAACCGCAGTTAAACTGTTGCATTCATGAATCAGTGCTTATGTGCAAATGTAGCTTAATAATATCTATGGTACTATTCGTGTTCAGAACTTGAAAAAAAAACTGTAATTTAATATTAGCGACTTAACATGCTCTTAAGGATTGGTCAACAATGATTTAAGAGTTTTAACTGAAATTTAAAATCAAAACAACTATGTGACTTGTCTAAACACTTGTAAGTTTGAACTAGTCTTGCAGGGTTAGATTTAATAATAATTTATAACTGAAAAAAGGATCTACAAAGTAATTCCTTTATACTCTTAAGAAAAATTAATTTACCGTTTTTCTAAAACAACCATGGCTAAAGAGCCAAGTAATCATCTATCTGCAGTCAAGCATAACTTTAAACGTTGACATGTCGTGCAATTAAAAGATGGATCTATTCCACTGGCCTTCACTGACAGAGTTAATTTAAACAAATGGCTGTTGGAGGCTGTAAGCAAAATGATTTACAAAAATAATGTAATGTTAAGAACAATGTAATAACGTTTATAACAAAATGTTGCAAATTAGCAAAAAAATACCAGGGCTAGCAAACGAATGCCAACTCTCGTGTGCACTGCTTAAGACAGTAAACCATTTTTACCTTCACACAGCTGTCACTGAGTTGCAGACCTGTGGCTGTAGCTTCATTTACATCGTCGGAATTTGGCTCGGGAGTTGAGGAGAAACTGCGAAATTTAGTTTGCTGAAAAGATTCTCCGACGTGTTTAGCAGAACTTAAGTTCAATAAAGGTCTTTGTTTCACTTTTACAGGTATCAATGTTTGAACTAAGCTCCGAAAACAACCTAAACGTGTTACAAACCCAACTTTGGTCGCCATGTTTGTTACATCATGCCTTCTTCATCCCCTTCTGGAGACTGGGCACAACAATAAAGAAACCACAGGCCGCCCTGCCGTTGAAGACAGGACATCTCGTACCCAGAGCCCACACGATACAGGAGACTTACCTCATAAGGAGGAAGACACAAGAGAAGATTCTAGTGGAAGACGGATTGTCGTCGCGTTGTCTTTGCTATTATAAATCTATTGTTCCCTTTTCTTTCCCTTGCTATATATAAATCTTTGTGACTGTTCTATTTTATTTATTTAAAATTCATAGACCCCGTTTTCAGGTGCTCGAAAATGTACACTAACAAAGAAGGGGAACTGTTAGCCTACTCCAACAACAAGTTAGTTCGAGAAATCTAAAGCTCCTCTCAGAGCGACGAGACTTCAAGGGGTTGTCTCTACAACCTCGGATAGAGATACCCGAGACAACACAAGCGGGGATTGAGAAAGATATGAAGATAACATACTGCGGTTTTAAAAACCTGCACTGGACAAACTTTCGCAGTTGGATCTAACTAAAAGCTCATTCTATTGGCCCTACTCTACTTTACGATTTTGAAGCTATCAAATACACCTAGAAAAAGAGCTTCAAGGATGAATCGGGGGCAAAATACTTACTATCTTGGTATAAGATTGATGGGAAATTGGCGATCATTCGTTCTAGGGATGACTTAAAGTAACTGATTAATATGGATCATTATAAAGTAAACCAAACAATAGACCTTATGCATAAAAATACTCTTTTGTTTAGCGCCATTAGCCTGGTTCTGCGTAACATATTCTTCTGAAAGTTTAACTCAAGAACGAGTATGATAAAAAAGATAAAATCTATAAAAGGTTTTACGGTTTTCACGCGTTAAAAATCTTAAAGTCTAAAAGTGCATTGACGCATTAGACTTTTTAAAATTTTTAACGCGTGAAAACCGCAAAACCTTTTATAGATTTTATCTTTTTTATCATGTCTTATCCACGCGAAAGCCTAAAGATTAGTAAGAACGAGTATAGTTGCACTAAGCCAAAAAATATCAGGGGCATAGCCAGAGGAGGGTTCCAGGATGACCCTCCCCCTCCTCCTCTCTCTTATTTTTAACAGTGATTTTATCCCAGCAAGAGTGTAATGGACTCTCGATTTCCCAAATTCTTCGTTTTGTTCTATGCTTACAACAAGTACAGTGAACATCACGGGGGTATCTATTTGCGTTAATGTAATGCAAGGATTTTAGGCCAACCGTTTTCGTTGGAACCAATTTCGAACTCCCTCCCCCCCCTCTCCAAGAAATCCTGGCTACGCCCCTGAATATTCAAAACAACGCCATTTTTGCATCAAATTTCTATATGCGTACTCTGACTGGTTGAATGTCGTTTTACAACTGAGTATGTAAGCATGGTTTTCACCCACTCTTTTAAGTCTTCTTTAGTTAGCTATTTCACAAAAAAACAAAATCATTTCCGTTTTCACGCGTATCTCGTGTTCTCCCAACCTCCCGTGAATTAACACCGGATCATGCAAATACGGAAGAGGTTTAATATTTATTTCTTTGTCTACGATCGAAAAACAAAGCAAAGATGCAAAGAGATTTCACAGTTAAGTTGCTTCTGTGAAAGTTTATTTAATATCAAGTTTACATTCTAAATACTTTAAAAAGAGAAACATCCCAGATCACAAGCTTATAAACAACAGTCAGAATTGTATATTACACGAAGTACGATTGTGCTACTAAGAACAAATGCATTGGAGAAGAGCGAGTGAAAAAGAGTGTAAAGATTTCGAGATGCTTGTGACAAGCTACGAGGGATTTAAAATGGCACTGCCCAAAGTGATTCAAAAATTGCAAGATTCTTTTTCACTATTTGACCAAACCACTCTTCTTTGCCTCTGTCTCGTATATGAGTAATCTCCACATCTTCACAACAAACACTTCTGCTTCTTCATCGAGGACCTAACAAGACCAGTAAATATCGTCAGCAAAACAAAAGCACAACACTATACTATCCACGCAAAGTACAAAGATTTTTCAAGAACATTTAAGAAGCAAAACATTCGAGAAAATATATCCAAGGTACAAGTAAGGCACAAAACCTTACAACGCAGTTACTAAACGTTATAAAAAAGCTGGAGGCATTCGAGTGAAGAAAAAACTTTGGCCCCGTCCGACCCTCACACCAATTCAATTCACCAGACTAACTCGCTGTGTTGCCAGCACGGTGAGTCTGGATGGTACAATACGTAACATCCTGATTTCTATAAATCAAGAGATGTAGGTTCGAGTCCGCGTTCGGGATATAAAAAAACATTTTTTGGAACATGCGTAATACGGAAAAGTAACAGTCACAAAAGCAGGCATATTACTGTACATTCTGTAACACTTCGCATTCATCAGGGTTCGTCCGCTTTTCTCAAAGCAAAATTTAAGGACTTTTTAA
This sequence comes from Hydrozoanthus tunicans, assembly GCA_026413305.1. Classification (NCBI taxonomy): domain Eukaryota; kingdom Metazoa; phylum Cnidaria; class Anthozoa; order Zoantharia; family Hydrozoanthidae; genus Hydrozoanthus; species Hydrozoanthus tunicans. The sequence continues at coordinate 12,896 of JAOBAT010056224.1, read as the reverse complement.
GGACCATGACTGATTTTTGTAAAATTTAAGGACTTTTGAAGCCTCAAATTTTGGAAGGTGGAAATTAAGGACTTTTAAGGTTCTTAAGGACCCGGACGAACCCAGTACATTAAACACGGATTCGTCAGGAACTATGACGTAATCGTACGACGTCACAGATTCATACAAGCTTTCCTTCATTACTCGTAATTATATTTAAAATATTTTCTTCCCGCTCGACTTTGTCTCTCACATTTTAACGTCCGTACTTGAAACTGTTACAATTGAGGCGCACGATCATTGGAATCTACTTGTTAAACACAACATAAACATGACAGCGCGATACAAACCCATACACTGATGTTAGATGTTATAATAAAAAAAAACTAAAATCATAGGAAAAAGTACACTTGTATACACAAGAAGGACCTGATGTGTTAATGGAGAGGCAAACTGAACAAGAGTAGAGAGTGACATGTAACTGCTTCCAGGTTAATAACTCAAACTCTGTTCTATGAGTAGTAAACCTATTCTAGATCACGAAGTTACGATAACAGAGTAGAATATTGTTTCCTAAAGACGACGGTAATAAATATGAGTTTCCTAGTGGTTTTGCATAATCTGAGAAAACGTTGCAGATTGGCTATTCTAATTTTAATTGTAATTGATATCCACCATCGTCCAAAAGAATATAGTTAATACAAGCAACACAGTCAAACATGCATACCATTGACACATCTTCTAATATATTCTTTGGCATACTTCTGGCTAGAACCTGCAAGTCAAGCGACACATGAAAATAACTCTTATTAACGATTCTGCGTCTGTCAAGCTTCAAAACCTGATGTGTTAGATTAAAATCTAATTCGTTTTCAAGAAGGAAAGGAGTTACTTGAAAAACGGTTCAAAAAAACTGTAGTGAAACTTATTAACGATACCAACTTAAAATGGTTATTTTCTTTGTGCCGTTATTATGGATTAAGAGGATACTCGGTACGAATAGGGCAGACGGAAAGAACGTCCAAAGGTTCAGTCAAAGGGTAAAGTTGGATGACTCAGTTAACCCTAACTGGTCGTTCCAAAACTGCAATTTAGTCCGCCCAAGTCTAAAATTTAATGTTTCACCTAATTCCTCAACTCTTGTTCAGGGTTCGTACCCTTTTGAATTTCTGAAATTTCACGAATTTCCATGACGTTTCTCGATTATCTTATGACCTAACATTGTTATTTTTTTCCCTCAATACACTTAACGTAGTTTCATTTTTCCCTTCTCACAAAGATGGACCTCATTCCAACGTACTTTGTTGCAGCCACACAAGTTGGCGAACTGCGTCTCCGCGAGTTTATTTCCGCGGCAAAATAATTATTGAGCAAAAAGGCGTGTAATTTTGTGTAAATATATGGTTTGATTATGCTTTTCTACACGTTGTAACCAATCTAAATTTTGGCAACTTTCGATGATTCTCTGTGACCCTAAACAAAATTCCCCGACTTTCCACGCCTGGAAAATGAAATTCTAAAACTCCACGACTTTCCAGGCCTGGAAAATGAAATTTTAAAATTCCATGGCTTATGACCCGTACGAACGCTGATGTTTTACAGCATTCAAACCAAACTAATTTTAACAGAACATACTGGCAAGGCTTACCTTTGTGCATATAAACTCGACTAGCGTCGGTTCCTCTTCGCCTATATACTCCACTATCTTTTTGTTGATCCAGGGTCGTATTCTGCGGTCTACTAGAGACTAAAATACATAAAGTGGGCACTTTCGGTCAGTAACAAAAAACCTGGGCAATTCGGACCACTACAATTAAGTACAAACACATTTCACACATGGATGTTTACACCATACCTCTAGTTATTTCAGTTAGAAGAGTGGAGCTTATGGGACTAACCTTAGCCAAAAGTCACGAGGGTAATTTATAGGTGTAAGGTCTGGGACTAGTGCGAGTGACGGGAATACCTAACGGTTTGTGGGAATAAAACCTAGTCGTAACATCATAGCCCTTGAGCAAGATGTGCGATTCAAATCGGCTTGATTTTGTTAGCCCCCCCCCCTTCCCTTAATAATTTGGTTGGGGGAGCCAGGCCCCCCAAATAATTTCTTAGTTAGTAGTTTCAGATTTCTCGCATAGTAGTTTAAGATCTTATAACAAACTATTAAAATTTCCACTGTGCCCCCCCCCCCCCTCCCCAATAATTTTCTGCTTCCGCCACAGATGATAATTTAGGGAGTTGAAGATACGAGTACGCCAACGACGACGGCAGAAAAAACAAGAGTGAATACTTTAGCTGCATGTTGGAATGCACCGTGCGCGCCACTTGCACGTCGTCGACTTGAAAATTGCAACATGAAAAGCTCAGTCTTGCAGGTTTTAACGAACGACCTACAGAAAATTATGTTTATCTTCTTTTACCTTTAAAGCAATCACTTTCATCCTTTTCTATTCACAAAGCGTAACTCGGACAAAAGAGAAAGCAAACTAGCCATACGTGATCGAAAAGGGTGGGCAAGAAGTGTGATTTTTGTAGACTGTCGTCGGTGTTGCAGTCCTTAAATCTTTAACTCCTTTTATCGCAATTAGCAACTTTCCACATTTCACTGCCGTTGATCTCCCTAGTTCCTACTAGGATCGTTACTTAAACACACACCTGGTCTACATGCGCCCAATCCACGTTATAAGCAAAAAGTTCATCTTTAGCAGTGGGAATTCGTTCAATAAGGGATTTAATACTCTTCTTTTTGTCTTCTGCCGCCTGAGCGGCTTGGCTTTCCTCTGTCTCATCTTCCGTGTAGTCCAGCGGGACTAGCTTCCTTCGTTTCTCGTTGACTTCCTGATTGTCGTTCTCGTGGCTAAACACCGATTCAAGTTTTTTGCGCCCTTGGCTTGTTGTTGCGGGCTTAACACATGCAAACAAAATAAAATATTTAGCTATTTTTTTTCTTTTTGTTTTTGTTTTACGGTGGAAAAATTTACCCTGGAAGGACAGTTAATAGTTACATTTTACCTAGAGCCACTTCAACTTAATTCGAACCAAGGGATTTTCAACTGACTTTTAAGGTAATTTGGTTGGAATAATTCGAATACCTCAGGCTCAGCTTTTTAAGCTAATAACTGTCATTTATGACCTTAATTGATCGAGGACTAAAAAGTTAATCCGAAGACAAAAAATAAAAGGTTTTTTAAAGAACTGACTAATTGGAACGAGCAATGATGTAAATATTTTTTCATGATGGTAAGTTTACCGACCTATCCAACCTTTTCCATAAGCAGAAAAAGTAGAAAACACGAGTAAAAATTGAGAGTTTTGGTTCAACATACCAAATTTGAAGAAAGCTTCATTTCAAATCCAAACGATTTCTTGGGTGCAGGTTCTGGCTCGGAGTCCTGTCCATTCTCTGCGACTGGCCAAGGTCTCTTCGTACCAACTGATGGAGCAGGATAACTCTCGATTGCCTCTGGACTCGGGGACCGAACCACCGGCGCAGCCTCAACCTAGTTCCAAACAAACAAATAAAATCATGTTTCTATGGTTAAATATGAAACACACCTTCCAAAAACTAAATAACTTTTTTACGATTCAGGGAATCAAACCCGCAACCCTCTGGTTACCGGTCAGATGCTTTTCCCACGGAACTACAGAGACTCACATGGGGAGTCAAGTCACTGGTTAAATTCTTGTCTATTCCCGCTTAACATATGTCTAGCAGCTTCTCCCTCGTTATGTCCACTGGTTGTATGGTGCATGTTCCTCTAATGATTCAATTTTTTTTTTCATCTACACTAACACACGGCAGGAAAGAATACTAAAAGACTTAGGATTATTTTGACGTGAGTACAGCTATCGATCAGTTACTGTAGCTCAGTGGGTAAGAGCGGAGCATGGGTTCAAATCCTGATGGCATTTCTTCAGAGTTAAGCTTGTGTCAGTTAATTTGTTCATTTATCAGTGTCTTTCTCCAAGTTCCCAATATTCTACACCATCAATCAGAAAAGACTTGTTCAAGAATGTCTGTTCGTATGATCACTGCTCACCTGAGGTAAGGCGGGTTTGAAGGTTGGCTGTAAAAGGGGTTTAGCATCCTCTTTATCGCTCTCCATTTCTTCTTCCTGCTGGTAAACAACAACGCACATTATTTTTGTTAGCTTTCTGCAAAATATTTCAATCCCAGTGTTATTATGAAAGTGTCTTGAGTTGGGCGAGGGTGGAGGTCTTTATGTACATAGTCACCTGAAGGAGGGCAAGACGCAGAAATAACAAGTCAAACAGACGACCACAGAAAGACAAGCAAGACAAGAACAAGGAAGAGTTGAAAAGAAAAGACTACAACTACGTACCAGTCTGTTAAACGTTAAAAGATAAAAACATTGTCATGTTGTACTGTAAACGCCGAAACGTCGTGACAACAAGACAAACAGACGACCACAAAAAGACAAGCAAGACAAGAACAAGGAAGAGTGGAAAAGAAAAGACTACAACTATGCACCAGTATTATCATCAAACAGCTGTTTAACGTTAAAAGATAAAAAGATTGTCATGTTGTACTGACGACGTACAGCTTTTTCACAGACCAGATTTTTAACTTGTTTAGTCAAACAAAGAACAGCCTGTAGTTTTATTTGAAAAAGAAACAGACTTTTTGTTACTAAACATTTTGCGCGACCTCATTCTAGCTCAATCAAGTTAAACTGAAAACTTTTGTATAACATTATAAAGCGCTTACATTACAAAGACTGTACTGTGTAGTATTTTGTAGTGCTATTGTGTTGGGCTAATATTCCATTGACCTATGAGCGCTGTGAACACTCACTGTTCCTCAATAAGACCAGTGCTTGAATACTGTGCACCCGTGTTTCATCATATATTACCCAACCACTTCTGGGGCAATCAAGGGCGGGATTAAAACCGGGCTCCAGATATTTATTTCACCCTTTGTATGGCCAGGCACAATGAGAGAGTATTACAAACTTTTTTTCTTTTTTACCGCTTGGGATCTCTGACAAACCAAAATTTTCTTACTTCTTCTTCTGTCTGTTGATCAACCAGCCTCTTGCGGATTTCTTCAATTTCTTCAAGTTCATGCTGTCGGTCTCTTTCATCTGATTCAATCTCTCCTTCACGGTCACGGCGTCTTCTCGCAAGACCGCTTCCCCTATAACGTAAAATGACAGAACGTTTACCTATTCAGTCAAGCAACACCTTTGTTGTATAAGCAATATATAAGGAGTGTAATCATCAATCATGGGTAGCATCGGCATTTCAGAAATACATTCGCGCATCGGGATAAAATGTAAAACTTACGAAACTCAAACAAAGGAACGCAACGAGAGGGACAGAAATTCATTAATGTTCCTTTCTTAAGTTTGATGAACTACTTTATTTTATTCAGTGGCATGCATGTATTTTTGAAAATCAGAACAGGCTTTTTTGGGGACCCCAAGTAACAAGAGAGGAACTTAATAGACAACAACGTAAAAAGGCACTTCTTGCTTGCACTTTTCAATTAAGTACGACAAGTTTGGTTACTATTTTCTCCGAGCTACACTTCGCGAACAGAAAAAAATAAATAAAATGATCTTATGTTGGGGAGTCTGGATGGCCGAGTGGTTAGCACTCGTGCATCCCACCTCTGTGGACCCGGGATCAAATCCACAAAAATCGACTTTCACGCCGACATCTGTGCTGTCGAGCGATTAAAAAAAAAGCCACTGGCTTGGGAGAATGGGCAACCACTCCAAGCATAACGACGATAAATAAAGTTAGTTAGTTTAGTTAAAGGCAAACGATGATTGAGAAAATTTTCGTTAGATCGTTCTCATCTGTTGTAAGAACATTCAAATCGAGATTTTGACGTTAAAATTTAAAAACAACAGCGTTCAGGTGGCCTGCACAGCACACTCCAGCGTCCAGCTATAGTATTCACTATTGTTCTTTTCCGTCGTCGCTTCTCTAAGGTCCCTATTGTTGTCACTGAGAGGGCCGCTAAACTGCTCTCCTTATTGTGAACTGAGTATTGCTTTGGATTGGAGGTTTCATTCGAACAATAAGCTATTGCATGAGAACTTTTAAAAGCCTTACTTGTAGTACTTTGGATCGTCTCGGTCGTCATCGTAGTCTTCAAGAAATTCCAGTAAATGCTTTCTTTCCCGAGCCTGGACAAATATGGAAAAATATAAACTCTTTGAATAAAACCGCAAAGGATTCACAGTAAAAGCAATAAAACCTAAAAAGATAATTTTATTGACACAGGTAATTAGAAAAGTTCCAGTTTTTTCTTTTTTCCTTCTAGATTAGTTCTAGGCCAACAGACCTAGCCATAAAGAAGGGCGTCAACTAGACGGTGTCTATTTATTCTTCTGGCTCTCAAACCGGCTTCCAATGAGAATATTAACCGACTTTAAAAGGGAATTCATACAAAGCATTCTTCTTGTACATCACTATGAACTAAATAAAACACCCCTCGAGAGTTTTGAAGCACTTTGCTTTGGAGTTTCTGTTTGGCTCAAAATAGAAAAACACTTCAAGGGAATGGTTTTAACAACTTGACTAGGTTTCGCTTTTGATAAGACAAGCTACATCTTTGATTTCTGTCACATAACTTTTATGAAATTGACCTTCAAGATTGGACAAAGGTTTTGCAAACTAAGTTCACTTCTCCAAGTTCCTTCTCTCCACCAATACTTTCATATCTGCCCTCTCTTCCTTTCTTCCTAGTCGAAACAACTGTAAGCAAACACACATTGCATTGGTATAATTTTGAATAAAATCGATTTTACCTGCTCGTCCTTCTTCTCGGATTCCTTTTCGATCTCACGATCGTACTCTCTGCGTTTTTTCCTTTCTCGTGCCTCCCAAGCTTTTAGCCTCTGAAAAAATCAAAGACGTAATGACTCATCACCGAACACAAGTCTTCATAGAGAGAATAAAAACTTACAAGAATGTATCGACTTACATCAGTTAGGGGAGAGGGGGTGAGCAAGCAATAAAGGCAAGTAATAGAAGTAAGGTGATATTACACGTAGCCTTAAATATCCACTGTTTTACTTCTCCTAACCCACATAACAGGTGCCACTTGAGGTCGAGAGAATTGCTTTTTCCTACTACTAACAGACAAAACGTCTCAACGACTCACATTATGAGACAAACTGAGCGATTTTTTTAAGTATTACAAATGTCATACCAGCGCAAAAAAAAAACCCAGACCCTTGTTACTTCATTCAGTGCAACAAAACACGCCTAGTGTTAGCTTTATTCAAAGTTTTAAGTACTTTATACCCACATGAAAATTGAGGAGGATCCCAATGTTCTAATAGGCTGTCGGACTATGATACTAGCCATTGTAAGCCACTGAGGAAATAAAACAATCAACAGATCTCTTGTACACTTCACTTAGGTGCCGATTTTTTTTTCTTTTTTTCTTTTTATGGGTGAGAGCTTATTTTTGGGGGGGAAGGGGGATGGGCGCGAATTAGAGGCTGGGCGCGTATTAGAGGCTGGGCGCTAATTAATTTTTTTCTTTTCTTTGGTGAGCGTTTATACAAGGTGGGCGCTAATTCGAATAAATACGATAGAAACGTTTTGAAGCAGAATCACTATTATTTTAACAAAGCTGTTTACCTCTCCATAAGCCAAGTCTCTGTCTCTTTGCTTTCGTTCCTGCCGCCGCCTTTCATACAACTCATTTTCGTCAAGTTCCTCATCAGGATCTCTATCGCGACCACGATCTCTCTCTTTGTCACGGTCTTTCTCACGTTCACGGTCATAACCACGGTCACGCGATTTATCACGATCACCATCGCGCTCCGAGTCACGTTCACGTTGCCGATCTCTATCCCGATCAGAGTCTTTGTCTTTTCTATCCCTTGGCGACCTACTCCGCTCGTGTCGACTTCGTTCTCTTTCTCTTTCTCGTTCTCTTTCTCGTTCTCGATGCTCTCGCTCCCTTTCCCTCTCTCTTGCCCTCTCTCTTTCCTTCTCTGCTTTTTCCTTCTTTTCTCGTTCCTTTTCTTTATCCTCTTTCTGAAAGATACAAAAGGAAAGGGGTAAAGAATTAGCAATCTGAAAGTAAGATCTTCCTATGGCTGTGATCACTCTGCAAAGCAAGTTAGTATTTGTGTACTTTTTCTACTTTTTCTATTTGTGTACTTTTTCTTTTTCAGATTGGCGAATCCTGAAACAATCCTGCTGGTTTTGTTCCGGAAAAATGTTCGATTTATCCAAACGCTTCAGACCCTGAAAACAAGAAAGAGCAAGCACAGTTTGAACATACGACTGCTGCTGTATTAACTGAAACAGAGGTTAGTAGAATACTTACTTGAATAAGGCACCTCATCCTCAAAACGATTCCCCTGGAACTGGCTCGTACTTATGTTTAAAGGTAATAAAATTACTTTGTAATTCTGTTTACAAAATAAACTACAATTAATTTGAACGGCGGAAAAAAGTTGAGGATCGACATGTAACTTTTCTTTACTTGTCAAGTCAGACTAAGCTAACTAATAAAGAGTTGATTCATGCAATTTGCTAATCTGCATGCTTTTGCACAAATTTAAGTCTAGAGATCTATTCGAGTTTCACAGAACACTTAGTACAAATTTATTAATAAAGTGTAATTTTCTCCAACCTTCATCTATCTAAAATGAAATGCAGAACAAGTTTTTCAGCATTACAACTTTTTAATAACCTACTTTAATTTTCCTAGTGTTCACATTAACTTGTATTCCTGGGTGGATGTACCCCTGATAACCACGTGAAAATACAACGAACTAATATCAAAGAATCCCTATTTATCTGAGCAGTAACAGATAAGGGAACAAAAGAAAAAGAATTTAAGGAAAGCATTTAAAAAAAGGGAACGAAATTTAGAAAGGAATTCAGTTTGCCTGGTTTAAATACATAAATATAACTGGAGAAAATCCTTTTTAAAAAAAAAAATGCCACAGGCAAGGTTGCAATTATATTTTTTATATGTTTAACTTTTGAATTGAGTTTTTTTTTTTCAAATGGCTCTGAAAACTAGAGTGACACAACTTCTGACAAAAACTGCCAAAATCATTAAGGGGTCATGCATGTTTTCAATATTTTCACAAGTGTACAAAACATTTAATAATAAAAAATTTAAAAAAATGACATATTTCCTGTATGTTAAATTTAGATGGCTTTTAGTGGAACAAATCTTTCCAATGTATCAAGAATTGCTGCTGACAAATGCATTTACAAGATATATTTAAGAAGAAACTTATGTCACTTCAATCAATCACACAGCGTGCGTCTTCACTCTGATAAAATGTCTACACAACAGTAACAACCAGAACCATCAACATCAACTAAACAAGTATAGTATGTAGTGGGAGCAGAAACCAAATTTTGTGTTCAGCTGTTGGCTTGAATTTGGTTTTTGTGCTGAAACAATGTCACGTCATTTTTAAATTTGAAGAAGGTGTCCATAGGCCCTTGATCATCCCCCCCCCTGAGCATTTATTTTTGTATGCTCATGAAAATGATGAGAAATGCACAACCCCTAAGCCAGTGCTAATTTGAGGGTGATTTCAATTTATTCTTGACATGCAATAGTAAAGGAGAAGGAAAACAAAAGTAGGGCTTGTGAAAAGAGGGGAGGTGTAAAAGAAGTCCTGTTGAAAGCCTAGCCTTGATTATATTTCAATAGCTAATTGCTTTTTCTTCACTGCTAAATCAAACTGATGTTTGTGTCATCAAAAGCCACATTCTTTAATCTCTCTTAAAGTTAGATTAGATGAGAGCGAGGGAAAGCATTGGACCAATTGATAGCATTCCACCTTGCACGACCCATCAAAACATAGGTACACAATAACTTACCACACCTCTCACTAGAAGACAAGTAGAAAAGGCACAAGTTGATGAAATGTTCCGTTTGGACGTCAAATCACCGACCAAATAACTGTCATGTGTGCCAACAATAACGCTAATTAACAATCTAAAATCTGGATATTGCATCTGTAAAGCGCAATACCATTTGGGAAGAAGTGGTTAAAAACAATGTAGATTCATTTCCTGTCTGTTTAAATATTAAAACAAATTTTAAAAAACTGTGTGGCTAAATGATCGTGACAGTATCTGCTTTGGAGCAATTAGCATAAAAAGTGTCTAAACAAAACCCTTGTGTCCAAAAGGTGACAATAAACTCACACAAATTTTATCTTAAATTAACAATACACTGTCACCAACACATCTACATGAAATTATACTTACGATGAAACTCTAAATTTTATGAGTATAAGGTCTGCATAAGCTTACAATCATAACTACTTTTGATTTTTTGACATGCTTTTACAAAACTCATGAACTCAACTAGTGTTAGTAATGGGGAAACTATTTGGCGGCACTTAACATTTAATGTGAGACATCAAGTTTTGCAATTTTTCCAGTACTTTAAAACAAAAATCACTGTCAAACTACTCACCCTATATGCATCTCTAAAACTTCGGATTTCCCTTGAAACAAGACTCTTTTTTGTATCATCCATATCTAACCCTTCTAAATTTTCCTGCAACACACAAAATAAAGGTTTTTATTATTTTACATAGTTATGCACATTCCGTGAGAATTTCTTTATCAAACATCAAAACTTCATTATAAATAATCAAATGCCAAACAGACAGACAAACAAGTGGACGGATAGCAGTGGACAGGTGGATAAATCTTATGAATCAAAGGAGAGCCTAAAATAAAATTCATGATTCCTCACCACAGGCCCCTTAAAGATAAATAATTCATTAGTTGTTGCAATGGGAGACTGTGACAGTGATGGACCAGTTCAGTGAAAACAATTACAACTACCAAAACCATACAGCACACACTCCTGCTTACTCATCAATGGAATAAACATAACCTACAAAGACACTAGCATACATGTGTTACTGCCACAACTCAAACATCCACTCATCCAAGTATATAAAATGTTTAGATAGTATAAAAACAATGACAACTTTTTCACTTATCCTTAGCTATAATATAGACAAAAAAATTACTATGAAGAAACAAACACTATCCTATCTGCTCGTCAGCCCCAATCAATCACCAATGTAAAAAAAGTTCATAACCAATACACTAGTTCTAAAGTGCAGATCCAGGAATTTTAAAAAGGAGAGGACGGGGGCAACTCCCCTCTCCAAAAACTCCCTCAAAAAGAATGCTCAGAGATATTTTGAATCTTCTCATTTCAAGTCTTCTTTCTCTGATTTTTAATGGTTTCACTGTCCCAACTTAATGTAGTCACACATATCTCTGGCATTTTCGGAGCCACAATATCAAAATTTATATTTAAACACCAGTTTTTTTCTGCTCATAACTTGACAACCACTGATTTTTTTTTAAAAATAAAATGGTCTTGATTAAATTACAGTCTCAGTCATCCTTTACACCCTATCATCCTTTGCAAAGACTTTAAACCAAGTTGTAAGCAAGAGCAAAAAAAATCTTTAAACATAAAAGGTAGAGAAATCTTTATATTTGAGAAATTTGTTAAATTCACAAAATCTTGCACGGGGGGAACAAGCTTTAAAGTGCTGTTCCTATCAAGCTTATTTTAGCGAAAATTTTGACCGAGCAGGCAGGGGATTTGTAACCTGTGATGCAGCAGCAGTGAGTTATGTGGTTTTTGTTTAACAAATTTCACTTCTGTTGTAAAATGTCATAAAATTTTTAATTCAAACAATTTTAAGGGAATAATTCATTGGTTAAAGTTATAACAATGTGACTATTGTAGCCAGAAGTAAATTTCTTGAGATTGTCTCTGCTCTATGCCTTTTGCTACACCATATGTCCCCTGCTACGCCATCATTGCATGCTTCAAGTCTAAAATACATATCAGGAACAGCAAGAAAAGGTTTTCTTTTCAAAAACTACTTTTATTAAAGGGTTCTACTTTTCATCTGGAACTTAAGAAAATTAGCTTTATAGGGACTTTAATGAAGGACATACCACTGAGTAAATTAGTATTCCATCAAGACATCAGAGGATTTACCGGTAAGCTCTAGTATACTAAAGACAGATTCATAGGATCATAAGATTACAATAATGATACTGCTGAACTATTACAAAGTTTTGTTCATATTTTACAATTACTTACCTCATTTCCACTATGAGTAGGCTTCACATAATCAGTACTCTCTAAAAGAAAAGAACATTTATTAAAATCTTTATTCAAAAACTGCAACATAGTAGCATGAAGAGGAAAGAACAAGATCATTATTTTCACAATGAAGTAAAAAAATTCAATAGTCTGACAATGTGAGTTGCTGAGGACTGCAAAGTTTCAACCACTTACTGTTACTAAGCCTTATTCGAGGAATATTTAGGCTGATCTTGTTAGCTTAAAATAATAGGTATCAGATTGGTGCGTTCTAAATGTGCGCAGTGTCTTGAAAGGAAGTACATTTGGATGTTGAACATTTTCACTAAATGTCCCCATTCAAAATTAAAAGCTCTTTCAGTTTATTATATTTTCATAACTAGTCTTTATTAACCCTTTCACCACCGGGCATTTTGTATGCATCAGTGCCCATAACCCCGGCCATTTTCAGATCAACGACCCAAATTGAGTGTATTCGCTTCAGATGTAAAATAGGCAATGAAGGATAAGTTTTCGTTATGAACAACTTTCTTTTAGTTTAAACATTAGGTAATTTTCTTTCGAAAATCGAAAATTTCTAAGTAGTATGTCAAATACTAAATGAGTTAGATAATGTTGAAATTTACACATTTCTGAAACGGCCCGCGACACGTTTTCTTAATGGTTGACAGCCGATTTAAAATCTAAAAAATCGTCTCGAAGTATTCTTCAGTGAAGAAAAAAGTTCTTCCATAAAATGAAGTCAAACTAATCATTTTGGAAAACTTGGCGTCCAACCATGTCAAATCTTGTAACAACT
>JAOBAT010056213.1:2864-27455 GCA_026413305.1 Hydrozoanthus tunicans | reverse complement strand
CAAACTTGACGACTTTCTCCATTCGCTGAAAGTTTTCATTCACTGCTTTACCTTTCTGGTTATTATTTTCAGTTGACATCTCTTGTAGAATTTGTCTCGGGTCAATCTTAAACACTTGTAGTTTCGTGCGGATAATAAAATTCACCAGACATTGTTTTGATTTTTGCAGTCCGTAAGTCAAAAAAGTCTGTACGGTAGCTTATTGACCTAAGTTCAGTCAATCAGAACGCTGGAAACTTGGTTATTGACCGAAAATCAGAGTTACCATTTAGTAAAAGGAATTATTGCTTATGAACAGATGCGGCAGCTCCAAAACGAGTGTTGGGATCCCCGCTTTCTAATTTAAAAATTTAAATTCCTATAAGAAAGACAATAGGCAAAGTTAATTGACAACAATCTCAGGGAAGGTTCTAGATTTCAGTAGAATGACCTCGAAACCTCGGAACTTAGTCTGTTGGAAATAATAATTAACAATTATTCCAAGAGCGCCCGTCGGATATGAGATGGTAAATAGCCGACGAGGCGCGTAGCGCCGAATTGGCTATAAATCATCTCATATCCAACAAGCGCGAATAGAATAATTGTTTTATCAAATTTAATTAGTTTTCTTAACTCTTCCATACGTAAAAATAACAGCTAAATTTTATTCAGAACTTATTTTTTGGCTTTGCAAACACTACAGTCAATATCCATATTTGGTGAACTCCGAATATGAGCTGATAGCCGAGATTGAATGAACCAATCAGAACGCGCGAATCGCAATATTCGAGATTGAAAATTTGATAATGTTCAATAAACAATTTAATAATGTGTAGTCCCTAGGGAAACAGTTAGTTTTGTGAGTCACTTCCCATTGTTCAAGATAACTTATTGTTAGTACACGTGTATCAAGAAAGTATTCGATTGACGTATTCACAACTAATCTTTTGTTGTCAATCGATATATAAGCGAAGAATTGTAATGAAAAGGAGAATTGTAATGAATAAGAGAATTGTTATGAACAAGAGGACTCTTGAATAGAGGGGTGCATGTAGAATAAAGACAGCAAAGAAGTCACATTGGCCTTGGTGTTCCGTGGTGCCCCAACCGAGTTTGACTCTACCGAGCTAAATTCCCCAAAACTGACTTCTTCGACCAAATCTACCAAGCGCCATGTGACAATATATTTAAACTTTCCCTTAGACAATCGTTTAGCAAAAACAAACAAACAAGGATGGCGGGCGCGTAACAACTGCGCAGTTGTATCTCGGTCGATTACATTTGATTTTGATCAGGGGCACGTGACAAAGAACCAACCAATCGCAGTGCTCGATTTGTTGAGTGAAAGTCTAAGTATATAACAATGTTGCTTATTAAATTTATTAACATTGACATAATTTTTTTGGTTGCTGAGATATTAAAAGGTTCTTAAAATATGGAAAACTACCATAGTTTTGACGTCATAGGAGGTACTCACAAGGGTTCAAGATCACAAAACAACACTTTTTTCTCGAATTAACAGATCAATGATTCTGAAACTTTGCACAATTGATCTGAGTTGGGCGTGAAACCCGATGCGCGTCGTTCGGACTACGTTTCCCGCCATACGCCTACAGTCTAAGGTTTTGGAACATTCAAACTTCTGTAAAAAGACTCGTTTTATCCGATTCGAAAAACTTTGTCGGTTGAATATGTAATATTTCGTTCCATAGAATTCTCGTAAAAAGTCAGCCAGATTTGTTTGATAGCACTTTAAGCAGCCTTTTAAGATGTTAATGCGAGATTTAACGTGGTCTGTTATCGATGTCAAAATGGTCTTCCATGGCCACCTATCGGATTCCCTACTCCTAGAGAATGCTGGACCATTGTCACAAATACTGCTAATAGGTGCTTTCGGTAACTTTCAGCTACGACATATATATCCCAAGATACATGATCGAAGCTGCTAAGCTGAACTGATTTCTAGTTCTTTTACAAATTCTAAAGTTGTAAAGCAACAGTGTTTTCTCAGCATCCACCTGTAGGGCCACGAGAGAAGACACATGGAAAAAATCCAGTACCATCCTGTTTTCATCCACCAAGATTTCTTATTCATATCAGTGAATGCCAACACTTGTGCCATAAAGCCCTCGATCTCTAGCTCCTCCTCATAGTCCATGTGGGTGTCATTGTGGCGATTTCTTGCTTGCAAGGCGCAAGATTGATTTTTGAACATTTGCTGAGAGTAGTCGTTTGCAAGTTTGAAGCTCTTGTTGCAAACAAGGATAGCTATGGAGGCATTCTCGATCTCTTCTGGAACAGAGGTCAAGTCCTTCCACTTATCAAAACTACAAATGTAACAAAAAGTTATTAGAGTAATTTTATTGTTTAAAGTGCCTATGAAACAAAAAATGTTACTATTTTCATGGATAGACCTTGCTAAATGAGGAATAGCGGTGATAAATTTGAGCCAAACCTGCACTGGTGATCTATCTACCTTAGATACATCAGCAGCCCAAGTTTGGCTTAAATACATTCAAAGGTTATGGATTGGCACCCGATTTTTTAAAAAATGCAAATTTGTTGGAACCCAACATTACGTAATTAATTAAGAACTTTAAATGTTAATACTTCAAGAACCATAAAAGATTTTGAAAAAAAAATTTCACCGCTATTCCTCATTTAGCAAGGTTTATCCACGGAAGTAACAAAAAGTTTCACTTCATAGGCACTTTAAGGCGGAAGTACACCCAAACTTTTGATGGACAGTTAGGAAGTTGAAAAATTATTGAGTAAAATCAGCAAACCGTCTCCTGGTACTGAGTCTGAGAACTAGTACAGCCTCGGTTTGAGGATGGTTTGGCTAATTTATATCAAATATTAACTTCAAAATTAGTTTATAAACTTTTTAAAAGCAATCGTCAAATTCAAGTTTTCTTTAAAACTACCGCTCTTAAAAGAATAATAATAAAACTCAAAATAATAAAGCTCATCCAAAAAATGTTGAAATGTTCAAGCGGATTCTCCTTCATTCCATTTGTGTTTTAAGCATAGCGATTTCAGTTGTAGATTCAAATCATCGACAGAGATATCTTCTTCTTAAAAAAAGATATGAGGAAAAGTGGCCACAAAGCGCGCTTTGGTTGTAAGTCAATACACGTGGCTTTTTGGTTTCTTAGTTGGTCAACTTGTCGTCTTCAATGTCACAACGCGAAAAGTTCGATCAACTTTGGAGTTTAAGCGACTACTAATTTTTTTAGTTTCATGAATACAAGTTTCTGCTCATTAAGCGAGATAGTTAGCAAACAAGCTATATGAAGTAAAAACAGCAAACAAGAAGCATTTTGTTTCGTTGCCGTTATCTCAGTAATGTGTCGTAATTAACGATGAATCTCGTCCCGCGCAACCTTTAATCTCTGGTTGATCTAACACAGGGAAGCCATCTGTACGTTTGTCTGTCAACGATTTCTCTGATTCTGATTGACTGATTGTTTTTGGCAGGAACTTTTGGTTGACGCTTTGCCACAAAGCAATTTTTGCTTTATGATCAAACACTATTACCCTTCTTATTTTAAACTGCCAAGGACCGGCCCTAAGGACTGAAAGATCTTTTCGCTTTCACTAGAGATGAGTTAATTGATACAATATAACGCATAACATATAATGAAACGTAAGAAGCCACAATGTCGAATGACAGCCATAAGAGAAAATTGGAAGAAGTGGCTAAAAAGAGGAAAACGAAGAAATATCACAGGAGAACAGCAGATAAATTTTAGCCAGGAAAAATTTTAAAAGAAGAATCTAAGGGTTGGGAGAGACATAAAACACAGTAATCTGTCTTCATCTATAATTAGAAAAATTGACAAAAAAATAATTAAGACGGAAGTTACTGTTACAAGGCTAAAAAATTGTAATAAATCTGCAAAATGAGGGATTTGAGAGGTCACTCATAAGTGACATAAGCTCAGCGTATGCAATATTTCCGTCATTAAACCACTTAAAGAGCCCTTTACGGTATTATACAGCACATTCTCAGTTTCTAATGAAGCTAAATCTATCATTCTATAAGGGTAATTTGGTGAAACAAAATGTTTCTTGGACGAAGAACCCTTTTCTTTAAACTTGCATGAGTTATACTAGGTTTTTTGGAGGCGATTATTTTGATTTGAAACCAGAAAATTCAACTAAATCTGTTTTTTTTTTTTAAGGAAGCAGATTTTTAACACATGAGAAACGTAAATCTAATTCTGTTGTTTTTCAAAAGAATCTTTTTTTGCGAAACGTGAAAGTTCACAACACGTTTGAATCTATTTGTTATATGAGCTTAGTAGTTCTTTTGAGCGAAAACAATTTATAGTTCGAAATTAAAGCAACCCGTTACAACTGCTTTTTTTGCACTTTTTACGCCAGTACACTGTTGATAGCAATTGATTGATTTGAATCAAATTTTTAGAGAAACTACACCTTCGAAGATGTAATGAATAGCAGGTTCACTGATCACGTCATTCATAATTTTATAAGGACCTCTGCAAACCCAAACGTTTGTTTATAATATCATAACTTTAGTTCTCAGCGTGTGATCTTTTTCTTTCTGCGGTCTGACTGGCGTTTCTAAGTAAATTCGGTGGCATCAATTGCGGCTGGTATGCGGGGCATTAGAATTATACAAAAACAAGAAGACGATAGAGGCATTAAACTTGCCAGCATCCACATATTTATACAAACACATAACTCACCTTAATAGTTCGCTTTCCGAACTAGTTACAATTCTCTCCTGTAACTGCTCATTTCGCCAATTTTTCTTTCCTCGAGCGTCTGTGAAACAAACCGAATGCGTCTTGGTTTCAAAATGCCATGTGGTTGTTTTCAACTTAACGGTTGGCGACGCGTCTTTAACCTCCGATATATAGTTGTGAATAGTCTTTCCTCGTAGAATGCCCTTGAGATACTTTCTTGTCGAAGCAAAATAGCATTCAACCAAGTAAAAGGCATAAAAGAGAAGAAATAAGACAAACGGGAGAAAGACGAGGTCTCGTGGTGAAATGAGTCCGTTGTAAGCTGTGTTATTTGTGGCGCAGACGACAGTTACAACTAAAACAAGAGCGGTGAAAACGTTCAAAGTTAGTGAACAACAAGGACATTCGACCATCCAGTCCTCACACATGTCGAGAAACAAGAAAACAAGACGCTGTGTTCCAGATATCTTCAGCGAGTCGTCTTCAAAAATATGATACTTCTCTCAAAACGTCTCGCGCGGGTTCACAATCAAGCAACAGTGCTGCATCTTGTAAGTTCAACCTAGGTTTCGATAGGTTCTTCAAAATGGGCAGCTTTTCAAATAAGATAAAAGATTAACAGACTTTGAAACATAACATTGACTTTTCAATGCTATAAATTTTCTTACAAGTGGGGGTCTTGAATCTTTGATAAAGCGTTCAAAACTGTTGAAGCACTCAAGCATTTCAAAACGTAATATTAGAAATCAAAGGAATGTGCCAACGGTCAACCGAGCAAAAACACCTGGATGGCTGGCTAGCTGGGTGAAAGACGAGAGTTGAGGTCAATGACTAGAAAAAACATAAATTTAAAAAAATGGTAATGTTTTTTTAAGATTGACAAAGCATAAAGAATTGCAAAATGACGATCTAATTATTACAAACTCTTATAATCTCAGCAACGCTGTTTAATAGTGTAACAAACCATTTATTAGAATTTGTAGAGTTCTTATGTACTCATTTTAGCATTACTCATTTTATTTAGTGTTCAATAATATGCAAAACGGAAGTGGTATATTGCGCTTAAGTTAGCCACCTTCACCTTACTCACGTAAGAGAGTTGGCGAAACCGAGTTCCAAGTAGGAACATCCGCAACTTAAGTTTATCGTGAATTAAGATAACATTTAGAGTTTTGCTAACCACAATATACTAAATAGTTGGCACCGTTGGTCCGACATTAAGGTAGTTTGAAAGCAGATATCACTTCCCGTAAACACAATTAGTGTCTTAAACGATATTGGTAATTAAGCATACAAAAATAACAAGGTCACTATCTTAAATGTTCCGTTGTAAACAAATGAAAGTTAGGCATCTTGTGATGCATAAATCACTGTTGTTGATAATACAAGAACGTAGTGAGATAGAGAAAGAACAATCTAATGAGCTCTTCAAACCGTAAGGTACACCGAGCTTAACGCAACATCATGTAAGACCACAACACCAAAGAGGAATAAAAGACGGTAGCGATCCTTGTACACCTCGCGTGCCAGAGTTATTTCCCCATCATCCAAATGCTCAAAGTGTTCGCCTTACAATAGCCTGGGATTTTGAGGCAAGAATAATGTACCAACGAAATGAAACTGAAGTGTAAAAATTCATGTTCACGAATTTAATTTTTATTTTCACAAATGCTGGCAATCGAAAGCTTATTGTACTTTACTAGGATGTAAGGCAGAAAACTGTCGAATATTCTTGTACACGTTTTGCAAATTCAGGGCTTGCTCTTTAAAAAATATATTTTTTATAAAAAAAACAAATACTTTTTATTCGACGCCGTGAAAGCGCGGTGAAAACAAAATGTATTGATTGATGTCATCTCCGTCTGTCAACTAGCACAGTGACAGATCATGACACGGGCAGCGTGACCGTGCGGAACGATAAAACACGGTTGAATTATATACATGGTGCCAAGTTATCACAACAAACGGTAAAGCAAGAACATGTGTGGGCGTACAACAGCGATCAAGCACTGAACTATGAGGGTAACTTTGCGGCCATTCAGCTTTTTTGCTCAACCTTTTTAGTTTATGTGAAGTTTTATGCTCAACTTTTACGTAATCGTGCTGGTATTTAGCTTTTTTAGGAGTGTAGATTTTAAAATTTTCTTTTTAAGCGTTCTGCACTTAACATTTAGACTTCAAGTTTAACCTTAAGCTTTTTTCTTTTTGCCTTTAGCTTTTTGCGTTTAGCATTAAGCGTTTAGCTTTTATCTTCAATCTTTTAGCGTTTTGCTTATAGCTTTTTGCTTTTTGCGTTTAGCTTTTTGTTTTTAGCTTTTGTCGTTTAGTATTTACTGGATACAGCCCTTTTCACTTAGTTTCCCTTTTCACAAATTTTTCATTGCTTTGATCGCGTCAAAATGAGTTGATTTGAGAACTATGAAAGCACAATACACGCTTTTCAGTTATAAGAACCAGTAATTTCGGTAGAAGCTAGGCTGCTCTTTGACTTTTTGGCGATTTTAGGCTCAACCTGTTTTTATTTCCCGAGGCTAAATTTCCGTAGTCCGGCACTTCATTAGGAAAACGAAGCTACTGATCTTCAGACCTAAATATCGGAGATAAGCCTTGTTTTACGAGCAACCAAAACCTCTCGAAATCACTGCTAGGATTATAGGATTGATGATAAGGGTTTGGGTAAGGATTATATCTTTTAATTCCCGAAATGAAAATGTGGAGTTTGGCGACCATTAACTGCATGAAACTGTTTGGCGGCTATTACTGTATGCATGTAAGTACGGGTGAATGTTTCGTGACACGAGAGAGCGTTCAGAAACGTTGTTAGTAACTTACATGAACATGGCGATATGGGGGGAGGGGAGGGAGGGGTAGAAGCCGCTGCGGGGCGATGAGTCGGTTAGCGAAGCGAGGGGAATGGGGAGAGAGAAAAAATAGGGTCGTCCTCTCGCAGCTTCATCGCTTGTCCCCCAACAGGAAGTCTGGCTAGCAGGCTATCTCAATACGTGTTCAAGATATGATTAAAAAAAAAACTCTTAAGATTGTCACAATTTTCCTACCACATTTTCAACCTGATAGCTGTTCTAAGCTGTGGGCAATCTCATCCTCTGAGTGTTCTTGTAAAATTGGTTCTCATAAAAATTATAAAAAGCGTGTACACTCTGAACTAGGCCTTAGGGGTTCAGTCAACGTCAGTAACAACATGCAACTCGGTTATTCATCTGTAATACTGCAATACGGCTCTAGCAGTGGTGGCAAGCTGAATGTAAAGCAAAAAGTGATGAATTCTGGAGCTCATACACCGTTTTACATAATCGTCTTACACGCTTTTTTTATAAGAACAAATTTATAAAAACAACGAGGCTCAGATTAGCCAAAATTCAAGAACGATTTAGGGACAGACCGAGGCTCGGGCTCGATAGCTATTTTGAAATTTTACCGAGCTTCGAATAGCAATACAGAAATGGTTTGCAGTTTCTCTCTTTTTAATCAGTCATTGCTTCAAATTATTCGCAGTACATTTGTTTTCCAGTACATGTATTGCAATAGCTTAGTTTTTGTTCGATTTAAACCAAACTTAGAAATAAGAACAATTTAAGAACAGTTTAAGGCTCAAATCGCCAAAAAATGAAGAACAATGAGCCTCGGAAAAAAAATAGCCAGTTCTTAGAAAAAAAAGCGTATAACTCCTGATTACGTAGCTGCTTGCTCCTCGTAGCAGCTATAGAAACAGCAAATTAGTATAAAACCATTTTCACTATAAACTTACTTCAAATTCGTTTCCAAATTTCTTTTATGTCTAACTGGGAAACCAAAATATTGAAAATAAAAGTTTGCTTTCTTTTGGTAAAACGAGAAAAAGCATAGCAAATCATTTTAATTGTGCATACACGCGCAAATGTGAGGGGTTAATAGAGCTATGCAAAAACCAGTACTTTCCCTTTCTTAACCTAATTGAGTACTTCGGAGTCGCCTTTAACACTTTATGCTTCGAAGAGATAATCTCTTTTTCTTATTATCAGGTTTCAGCGATTACTTGACAATAAAAATTAAGGGACGTGTTTTTTTTAAAACGTACGAGTTGTTTTGCTTTTAAAGTAACGTATAAATTACTAACCCCTAATGAGTTAATAGAACGATACTTATCTGATTGATTCACAAATTTGGGTTTGGCCATTATAAATCATTACTAAATAAACGCCGACGTTCCAACTGCTAACCTTTCAGGCGATGTCATCTAATCTATCTTCAACGTTGAATATTCTTTTTCACTTTATTGCTTAAAAGTTTACATATATTGTCTTGGCGTTTATATTACAGCCTGTAAAAGGATTTCTCAGTTCTTAAAAAAAACATATTGCGTTTTTCAATTAAGGCTATTATCTGTGATTATGTATGCCCCTCAAGTATTTCAAAATAAGCCTGTAATATTACCCAATTAAATTGTTCTATCGTTGTGCAAGTCTGCGTTGAAGCAAACCAGTTTTGTTCATCTTCAAAGGTTATTCAAAGTGCATGTAACTCTAACAACTTTTTTGGGATCAAATCATTTCACATACAGTTTAAAGTACTTCTGCGAAAAAAATTTCGAAATTTGGCCAAATTGTTTTTTTCTACAGTGACTCAAACTAGCAAAATTTTCAGACATCTTGGTTCATGACCACGTTTCGAGGGACTGGGTTGTGACGTCATTCCCGATTTAAAATATTGAGCAAAATAATATCTTTCTACACACAAAGGTACAAAAGAACTGAGAACTGTATGAGGAATTGGAATGTACTTCTGAATCAATAATCTTTGATTCATTCTTATCCATCTTGCTGTGTTTTGATACAAAGATGTCCGGGAATGACGTCACAACCCAGTTTCCCTACAACGCGGTCGTGAACCAACAGAACTTCAAATGTGAATAAAAAATCGAGAATGCGACCGATTTCAAAAACTCTTTTCCTAAACGTCCTTAGTTTCCAAAACACTTTTAGTGGTAAAAGAAATAATTGTTAGTGTTATAGGCACTTTAAGGTCATTACGTATCTAAGGCATGTGCAGCTTATTGAAATAACCCTTCTAGATTACGCATTAGTTTTACTAAAAATATTCCCCAAAGCTAGGCCAGAATAACCGAATTCTTATGTCGCCAAATACAGTTTACGATTACACGCTGTTTTTTTATAAGAACAGATTTTAAGAACAACGAGGCTCAGATTGGCCAAAGTTTAAGAACAAGTTGAGGCTCGGGCTTGATAGCTAATTTTATTTTTAAAATTTTACTGAGCTTCGATCTTTAACTGAACAATAGAGAATGAACATAAAATGCTTCGCGGTTTTCAGATGCATGTAGAGCAATATCTTATGTTTAGTTTTTATTCGGTTTAATTAAGATATAGATATAAGAACAATTTGAGGCTCAAGTTGCCAAAAAATAAAGAAGAACGGGCCTTGACCAAATTTACTGGTTCTTGTAAAAAAAAAACGTGTATGCAAATTACATTAAGCATAACAAAGTCATATACACGGCTTACCCATGCAAACTAGAGCGATTTATGGCCTATACATATTCCATACAAAAACGCGTTTTAAAACTACCACAAGGCATCTCCCAATCCTCTCTAAGTAACATTAACTGAGGCAGTTGTCCGTCAAGACCTATATCTTAAGCATTACACAAACAAGTAAGATTAGTGGGCTAGTTTTTTCTAATTAAGTTGACCAAACCAAGTTGAACTAATCACTGAACCCTCTGAAAATGTCATGGGCATTTTAAGGAAATCAATACACTTGTTTCATTTACGTGCAAAAAGGTAGCCTTGCAGCTTATTTATATGACTTTAACCCACTACGAAGAGAAACCCTAATATACCTATACCGTCATAGAAACGGTTCACAAAATTATTCATTGAATTAAGCCCAGCATAACCTTAGTTTTCCCCAAAGTACTGAGTTAAAATAACCAAATTGTTCTACAGCATCAGAGCCAATTACTAAACTACCCTAGAAGAATTCAATCTTGTTTTTTTTCGTTTAAGTCTTATATTCTTACTGATACGACTTAGTTCGATCGATATAATAACAAACCTGAATGACGATATGCTAATACTTAATGATTATTTTTAAATGAAGGTGATCAAGAAATCAGGGTAACACTGCCAGTCATAAAACGTGACAAATATGTTTGGGTTGGGTAGTTGGTCCACCACAGTATCGTATCTTTCTGTCGGATCGTTGATGTTCTTAAGGGGCGGAGCTAACAAGTCCTTACTTCCTGTGGTATAATCTCCGACTAGCACCCTTGCCAAGTACATGTGTCTTTTACCATTTGGGTCCGGAGGGGAATACGTGGAGCGCGCAGAGTACTTTGCATCCACTGCGAAGTAGACGCCTTGTCCATATTGTGTTGCTGCATTTAGAAACATGCATTGAGTGAAGTGGTTATTCTTTCTAGAATTCACCAACAAACTACGACTATGTGGCATGGCTACAGGCCCGGCGGAACATGGGAGGCTGGGGGGATGTAGCCAACCGATTTTTTCGCAGAGCAAAGATTTCTTAACAAAGTGAGTTGAAGCATTGGGGAAATAGACTTACCGTTTTTGCCTTTGTAGTTCCTGTTAAAACCTTGACTGTTAATGCTGCTGATGCTATCCAAACTGGTTCCATGAAACAGCCATTTCTCTTTATTTTGCCTGCCATCTTTCCTCGAGGCATAAGTCCTATAAATCCCAGGGTTCTGAATTTGCTGAATTTGAACGATTTGTTGCCGGCAGGATTGGTAGAACAAAGAGCTCACTTCTTGGTATCGGGGTGAACCAGCAGGAATATCTACCACATGGACTTTCCTTTCATTGCCAGCACGGTCTTTAGGTTGAGGATCCCAATAGTCAGGTAAAGACGCCACTAGAAGTAGAGAAGTATTACGGTAAAATACCAGCACAGGTTCATTTACTGTTGGTTACTGTGTAAAAGTAAGTGAATTTATTCGATACTGCATCAACTGTCCTTGATTATCAGGAAAACAGGTTACTGCAAAAACAGTCATGAGTTGCATGCATTTTCATTATTTGGAGAGCATTTTGCAGCATTAAATTGGATAAAAGGAAAAATGGCTTCTCTAGATCTAAGCAATAATCGCTTAAAATGTAATATTCTGTATATCAAAAAATGGATAGACAGAAAGGTAGATAAAGATAGACACCCAGGCAGACAGATAGATAGATAGATAAATAGACAGAAAGACAGAAAGACAGATAGGCAGATAAAAAGATAGATAGAGAGACAGATAGATAGGTAGCGAGGTAAGTAGGTAGATAGATATATAGATAGATAGATAAATAAAAAAATCTAAAAACATAGGCAGAAAGATGTAGAGATGACAAATCGATATGTAGAAAATTACATCTTACCTTCCTTCAAATCTTTTCTGACCACTTTCAAACTTTTGGAAGTGCCGTCTTGCTTTGATTCCATCATTGTCTTAAAATCTATTTCGTAAATGCCGTCCTCCAAATCGAGCTGCACTTTACTTTTCTTTTTACTGTAAGCTGCTTCAATCTCGCCATTGATGTCTTTTTCGTAAGGAATTCTTTTTCCATTCTCTATGTAGTACCACTGAACCTCGTGTGCTATTACATCAGCGCGTTCTTTAACATGAGCTTCTTCTTTGATTTTAGCGAGCATTTCGTGAATAGCTGATACCACATGAAGAAGATCCTCGGTTACACCGCGGATATCAATACGACCTACTCGTTTTTCGATCTTTATATCGGTGCTGTGTTTCAATCCAAGGGCTTTGATTCGTTTTTCGTGTTCTGCCGAAAGGTCTTTTATCGTTTCGTCTACGATGTCCTTCTGTGTGCAGTGTTCGTTCGTAAGGTCATGGAGAGCTTTCTCGGCTGCATCAAGATCGCTTCTCCCACCTGCATAAACCTAAATGGGAATAGGAATGTTGTGTTTATTGAAAAAAGAAACCACTAGTCTGAACCCTAGGAGGGTAGTGCCTCAGAGGAAGACCTAGAGAAACATGGGAGAGAACAACAACTAAAAAAAGAGAAGATGGGGCAAGGATCCTGGCAACAGGCATAGTGCAGAGCAAGAAACAGAGCGGGCATGAGAGCAAATGTTTTGCCCCACGAAACGAACAGGACAAATGGTAAGACTGAAACTTGGTTGGATTTCGTGCACGTGACTTCAACGGTGAATGAAGGCGCAGTGCTAGTTTGATTTGAAGTCACAATTATGATTCACATAAATGTTGAATTACTTTTTTACTTAGCAGCTGCAATTGAGACGTCTGTGATATTTCTGCTTTGGAAAGACATAGTTCTGGTTTAATTAATTATTGTTTAAGAATGGATTTTGGACAAGAAATTCTAAAGCCTACAATAACACTTTATAGCGCATCATGGCAGAAATAAAGTTTCATCACTCTAAATTGCACATTAACTACTATTGCCAGTCTGAATGACAAAAGTCTTCTGCACACATAGCTGTAAAACATGCAAAAACAGTTTGCTGTATTGCTGCCTTCAATTTTGTAACAAAAACTTTAAACAGTTCAAACAAATTTTTACAAGGGGAAAACAACTATTTTTGGTGCTTAGTTATAAAAAATGCGCAAACTTTTTCGATCATTTTGATCACTATCAGGCTATCCATTTTATTGATACTGGCAAAGATGACTCGAATTTTACAAGATTAAAAAATGAAGTAAGTACAAACAAACCTTCAAATCTACCCTTGTTTCGACTGTTTTGAAATCAATTGTCCCAGATACTTGATCGTCGTCTTGTCCAGCAAACCCAATCCACCGCGCAAGTCTTTTCACGAAACCTGGTTTTTCTTCCTTTGTACCGTCTCCAGACATGGTCTTCATTACCGAGAGAAAGTCTTTCAACATCTTAGGTTGGAAAACAATGATCCGGACCAGTTCCAGATTAGTTGGTGTTTCTTTGTTATGTTCAACAGCAGCTGACAACATAAAATTGGCACACTCCTTAGCGGATAACGACCCAACTCCCGTACCAATAGCAGGAAACGATATCGATGTCAACTTCATTGAGTCCGCTGTCTTCAAACACTGCAGTACAAGACTTTTAAGCTCGTCAGCTCGTGTGCTACTTGCTATCATGTGAAAAAGGTACTGCACGCCCAGGATACCGTTAACAGGCATTGGAAAAACAGCTCCATATAGTTTTGTTCTATATTGTCTGCACTCCATTTGAAGAGCTTGCCCTCCTTTCTTTGCGATGGCTGCTGCAGCACCACCACTCTGACTAAGATCCAATTCAGGGTTAGAGATGGCGGCAATTGCATCTGTTGTTTCTTCGGTTATATTACCTTTCTGAACCTGAACACAGATGCTCCCCAAATCTAGCTCAAAAAACTCTGCTCCCCTCGTTCTAACTGAAGAGGAAGAAGCCGTGGCTCCTTGTGGACGATGGATTGTTTCAAACGCATTGGATAATGATTCATGCTGGAGTGGCAAGTGTTTTTGTATTTCTGCTTCGAAAGCACGCTTAGTTGGTGGATCATAAACCACAAACTTTACTTCCTTGAGTCTGGTTCCCGGATGACTACGGCTAAAAGACTTTGCTTCTTCGAAGGCTGCTTTTGCAACTGTGTCTCTAGGAAAATTCAGCACACCTGTACCAATGGCAGGAATTGCAATTGAAGTGACCCCTCTTAAATGCGCTTCTGAAAGACATTTTGCAAACAGTTGCTCAACCATCTGCAAAACAAAAAAAGGCTTTAAACACAGGCAATAACGTTAAAAAGTTCCAATATATGAAGTTTTTGCTAAATAAAGGCCAACTGCTAAGTTAACACCCACTAGGGGGTGCATCGAGATTCTATCCCGATTGGAAACTTTCTAACATATTTGGAGGATAACGATGAGTATACTTTATTATAATGCATTATCATATTAAAACATGTGGTTTTCTTTTAAAAGGGCTGATTCATTCCATATTTGTGTCTTCATTTTATTGAGACCGCGAGCAGGCAAGATGAAACGAATCATGCAATTTTATTGGTTCTGTGGAGTTTTACCATCCTGCCCGTGGTCAATCTGAACACACGTTTTTTTTTATAGAATGACACGAAAAACCGGGTAAAGAATAAAAAACTTTTTTATGCCGGCCAGAAGATCCGTATGGAGTTACACTGTGCCCACGGTCTTCTCTGAACACGGTTCCTACACAAGACCTCTGGCGCTATTTTTCCCAAAACAAACCGGTAAAAAGCTCACATCAAAGTTCTTTTGGTCTGAAAGTTCAAGATTCCTTGTTTTCTTGGCATTTGTAATAACGGTCTTACTGCAAATCATGCTGAAAACACTGATTATGTGCTTTTGTGTACAATCAAATTTAGGGGAGTCAGGATGGCCGAGTGGTTAACGCTCGCGCCTCCCACCTCTGTGGACCCGGGATCGAATCCTGGGTTTGAATGTGGGCTAAGATTTGTTGGTCTTCTTCTGACTCCAATGGTTTTTCTCCGGGTTCTCCGGTTCCCCCCCTCCCTCCTCCACAAAATCGACTTTCACGCCAAGAACTGTGCCGTCGAAAGATTCAACAAAAGCCACTGGCTTGGGAGAATGGGCAACCACCCCCAGCGTAACGACGATAAACTATTATTTTTATTATTATATCAGATGGACGTTTGCAGTCATGGTGAACTAAGGTATGAAAGCGTTAATAGTTCATTCACTGCTTCATAAGGCAGTTACTAAAGTCTTTACCTTTTTGGTATGAGGTTGAAAACCAGAACAGACCGCGTGAAAAATGAAGCGACATCCTTTCCCTCTTAGGTTTGCAGGCCCTGTAACGGCAATATCTCCAGGAGGCACAGACCCGCCTCGAGTTCTCGCTTCAGTGTTACACATGTCTTGCAGCTGTTGGCCTGCCTGCTGTTTGAATGCTTGGGCGCACTTGTTTTTGTCTAGTTGCAAATCAGGGGAAGCGGTGTTCACCAATACTTCAGCCTGGGTGTTAATTTAGATGAAAAATCTCAAAACATTGACAACATTATCAATTGATATTTAAAACGAATTGTTTTATCTTTTTCTTGTCTTTGTTTGCGTACTTTGCAATTTGTAGATCAGCTAGTATTCTAGGTTATTTCTTCTAGTGATTGCTGGCATGGACAAAAACCTAAGTCTAAAGAAAATGCTCTTAAAAACTATAACTTTGTTGTTATTACCTGTTTTTACTACATAAAATAAACTTATTAAACCGTAACCCTTTCTTTTTACTATTTTGGGGGATAAAAAATTAAACTTATAAGCAGTTTTTTTTCATTCGTTCGGTTTCATTATGTTTTAGTGTGCTAATAAGACATGTAGGTATGGTAACGTCATTCTTTGTCGCGATAATCCCTGACCAAATTTATTCTCGAAAGAACAAAACAATATAAACTTAATGTATGCATTCTTTTCCATGTGCATTCAAAGGCGCTTAACAATGATTTACAGATGGCTCTGGTATTGAGAGTCTTAGATAGTCCGTTACATACGGCTCACAGTAATGTTCAGTAAGAGTTGCCCTCAGTTAGTAGAAGACAGACCACAACACTGGGATCACCCTATTCTTTTTCGACAAGTGATGTGGGTTCTTTTAAGTCCCCCGTTGGAGATCGAGAGACTGGGCCTACGGTTTAACGTCCTTATCCAAGAAGACGCGAAGGTCTAACCGTTTGCAGGTGTTAGAGCAAAGGTAGCACTTTCTCCTCAATTATTTTAAGACCCTGGGTGAAGGTCTGGCACCGGGAATCGAACCCGGGCCTCCAGCACGAAAGACTGGCAGCTTACCAACTAGGCTAACCAAGCGACGGTTAGTCCAGTTAATCTCTGACCAAATTTATTCTCGATAGAACAAAACAATATAAACTTAATGTATAGTCGCCAGAGAAACAGTTTTGTTTGCCCGAGAGTACCGATGTTACTTCCGAGAGTCCTTCGTCTTGGGAAACATCAGGACTCGAGGGCAAACAAAACTAACTTGTTTCCCGAGGATCTATTCATTAAGTGCTTTGTTATATATTTAGACTTTCCCTTAAACAATCATTTAGCAAAACCAAACAAACAAAGATGGCGGGCGGGCAACGTCTACACAGATGTATCCCGGTCGGGATACACTTGATTTTGATCAGGGGCACGTGACCAAGAACTAACCAATCACAGTGCTTGACTTGTCGAGTGAAAGTCTAAGTATATAACAAAGGAGTACCATGTTTTTAATCTTTAGTAGATTTCATTATCGTGGCAACTAAACCATAAAGCATGCAGCAAAATAACAAAGAAATATTTGAATCAACGGCGTTAGGTCCTTTTTCTGGTTTGCTTAAAAGTTTTGTTGTGTAAAAAAGTTTATTCGCCTTACGTCTCTCAGTTTATTCATTCCTAATATGGTTCAATCTGGAGGTTTACAGCTTGGTTACAAAGTTTAAAAGAAAGTGCTCCACAAGTTGATGCTCAGAAAAAAGCTGTGACTCGGCTCCCCATGTGAGTCTCTCTTTAGCTCAGTGGGTAGAGTATTCGACCGGTAATCAGATGCATTACTGTTAGTGACTGGGTTACATTAGCTGTGGGTGCAATTCCTGTTAGTGACTAAGAGTTTTTCTTAGCATGTGGAACTTGTAGAACACTTTCTTTCTAGCTCTTAAGCTTTTAACCTTACCGACATTTGAGCAATGTCTCCAGTATGAAGACTGATATGAAGGCCTTCATTGGTCTGGAAAGACTTGGTACCATCAGATGGACTCACAGTAGTTCTTGAATTCTTCTCTGATATGGTTGTCGAGAAAGACGTGGTCAAAGCCTTTCGACCATGCGTGACGGGCCTGACTAGGTCGTAAAAGGAGGACTGGTGACCAAAAGCGTTTTTCATTTCCTCCGCAAACGCTCTTACAGTTCTATCATCTTTATTGGTAAGTCGAATATCACTGAGGTTTGACTTTGGGTTTTCTTGGCAGAATTCGTGGACAGCCTGAATTATAACTTCAGCACATAAACCGAGTGGAAACTCATACACTCCGGAGCTGATAGCTGGAATGGCTATTGAATCGTACTCGGCTGCCTTCTCAAGGGAGTTTATGACAGCAAACTTGAGAAATTCTTTCTTCTCTTTCACCCAGCGAGTTCCCAGCGACTTTCTTCGTTGCGTCTCTTCGTTCCATTTGGGACCAACGGCATGAACAATCTTCTTGCAAGGTAAAACACCTGAACTAGACATCATCACTTGCCCCTCAAGTAATGGCCCTTTGGCTTTAACAAAAGCATCGCACTCATCCTGAATCTGTTGCCCACCCACCTTTTTTATATCTCCAGCCAAGCCTTTTAGATGTTGAAGGTTTTTGTTTGCCGCATTTACGATAACATCTACTTCATGTCGAGTAAGGTCATCCTTGTAAATGGATATTTTCTTGCCATCTGGTGTAACATAGCTGCACATACACTCACCAGATGAATGGCTGCTCTGCTCGTGTGCAACAGGAAGTGAAGCGACATCAGAAGCTTTTTCGATGATGCATTCATGCTCTTCTTCTATTGTTTTTAGGAGTTGTGACCCTTTCATTTGACTAAGAATTTTTGGCAACCCCGGCTTGTCAATGGCCACATTTCTTTCATAAACAGCGTTGATAAGGAGTTGTATTTCTGCAGCTCCTTTGTTTAGGCCTTCGGTCGTACCACTAATCTCAACGCCTCTAAACTCAATTTCATGCCGGCATTTAAATGAGTATGGTGCAAGATTGGCTTGAATCTTTTCCAGACTTTCCTTCCGAAATCTGAAAAGAAATCGAGTACGCCCACTTGGAAGAGGAAACAGTTCAGTATGGATTGTATTGCTTCTCAGAAATGTTTCGGCTTTGTATGTCACAACCTCAAGAAAAGCTTCAAGTCCACTAATCCACAGACTCATTGTACGCGGATCATGATCAAGCTTTACAATGTGTTCTTTTTCCAATTCCGCTTGTAGTTCTTTCCACTTGAAAGTTTCAAAAAGCCGCATGCTTTCTTCCTCGAGACGAATGCTTTTTTCGCCAACAACTTTTCCTAACATCGTTTCAGCTTCTCTTGCATGCTTTGAATTTTGGGCAACAACAAGAGCTTGGTGTTCACCACTTCTTTTCTCAATGTGAATAATTGCTTCGATGCTGTTTTCCTTGAATGTCTTTGAGATATAAGAAACAGCCTCTTCTTTGTGCAGGATGTCTAAAACTCTCTTTGGACACTCAAATACTTTTTCTTCAATTTTACCTAAAACAACAGAAACTTTGGCGAACACGTCTTGTAACTGATGCTTTGGTCCTGTAAAACGTAATTTACCTTCTGTTTTATCTACCGATATTTGCAAGTGCTGATTTTGTTTCTCGAGTTCGTCACACAAACCGCTCATTTGAAGAAAACGTAGCTTGCTTGCACTATAACCTTGCTCTTCATGAGTTGTAATGGAACGTTCGAGTTCCATGCGCTCTTCTGCTTCTCTCTGAAGCTCTTTGAGTCTACTCACTACGTTCGTCACACTTGCTGCTCTGCCGGTTATCTGTACAGTGAAATCTAAGCTGTTGAACACACAGCCCACATTTTTAGCGTTTTCTTCTTCTCCCACATCAAAATTGGCACGAATGTGTTCCCATGTGTCTTGCTCAAACCTTACATTCTTTTTGTCAAAACTGTGAAAAAAAGCTGTAACGGATTTAGCTTCTTCTTTCCATTTCTTGAGAAGCAATTGCTGATCTCCTTTCGGGAAGAGAGTGACAACTGCAGAATCCTCATTCCATTCCATACGGCAATCGTGCTCGTCAAGCAAATTCTGAAGTTCCGCTTCGTGGCAATTCTCAACGTGTGCAAAGATTTCACGCTCTAAAGGTATTTCGGTTTTAGTAATTTCTTTTCTCTTGGTTACATCACTTCCATCAACGAGAAACGGGTAATGTCGCTGCACAGTTAAGTTTACGCCACCAAGGGTATGAGGTCGCCTTAAAATGCAATCAACCACTGCGAAGAACAGAAAACAAAGCAAAACACTGTTAGTTATAGCATTTAACGTTTTTTAAAAACATAAGCTGTTTGCATATTCAGTTTGAACTAAAACTAACTTAAATGGGAGATGAGTTCTAAAAGTGCCAATGAGATAAAATATCTTGTTTCCTCAGTTGATGGACTTTGCTGACTGAGGAACAGGGGTTGAAATTTTTCATGGTTCTTAAGATGTTAACATTTGATGTTTTTAGGTGAAAACTTTTCAAAATTTGCAATTTTTTAAAACTTGCTGCAAACATTAAGCCAAATAATTTAAGCCAAACTTGGACTGATGATGTATCTCGAAGCTTTTTAGAGTAGTTATTTTATTTTCATTGTCACAAATGTTCGTTTCTTTGCATCGGCAGATAAAAAACTGAAAATTTCCTGTACATGCTATGACGTCATCACTTGAAAACATCTCGAGAACCATAAAAGATTTTGACAATACTTTTTCACCCTTATGCTTCATATAGCAAGGTCTATCTACTAAAATAATAAAACGTTTCTTGTCTTAGGCACTTTGAATGGGAAAAGAATTATGCAAGTAACGGACGTGATCTATTTCCTTAACAAATATTTAAGTAGTCTCGAGCAAAGAGTTTACTATTAATTTTGTTAAGTTAAAGTGTATAGCTAAATTTTCAGTTATCTACGACAGACAATGACCTGATGAAAACTCCCTGACACTGACATTTGACTAACTGTTTTTTCAGTTGCAGGATCAGAACCACTCGATTACTGTGCAAGAATTCGAAGTGGCAAATACTGACTCAACAACCAAGGTTTTTGGCATTTTTACTGCGTCGGTCGATCTCAGCATGTAAATAATAACTCAATCTAGCCAAATACTGTTACAAAAGGAGAAAAGAGAGAGGTTTTCATACCTGATGGGTCATCAAAACGTACAACTGCAGAGTTGCTTTCCCTACTAAAATCTACATCTTGGACGTCAACGCCACCACTTTTTCGTTCGTTATCAAAGTACAACTCTAAGATTTCTTTGGTGGTGTCTGCAGATATTCCAGTCACAAATATTGTATTGCATTCTTCGGTAGGTTTGAATTGGGGCCTTCGTCCTTTCAAGGGCTTGGCTTCTTGGGAATTTTTGACAAGCTCGTCAACATCTGTTTTAAAGGATCAGTTAAATCTTAATGATTAGCAAATTCTTTTTCTTTAATGAAGTTTTTCACCTGGTAACAGATTGATTTATTCTTAGAAAAACAATGTCATAAACGCCAAAAAACCTCAGTTAATCATTGATCAAAAAGCTGAAATTCCAGAGCGGGGTGAGCGGAACCTTTTCAGTATGATAATTCGTGATTCCCAGATATTTTTTGACCAATGATTCATTTATAGAGTTTCTTCATGATTCATGAGACAAAACTTCAAAGTTAACGATCCATTTATTTTTTGTCCATGATTAACGATTCACCGCTTGCGAGATGACGTGATTCGTTATTCCTTTGATTCCTTCACTTTTTTTCAGCCGTGATCCATGGTTCAAGATTCCGCCATCCCCGAAGGAGATGTTACTGCAGAAAACGTAAAAAAATTTCTTTCCATTTCGGCTGAAGGGTAGGTAAGGCAAATTCTACGGTAACTAGCACAATGGATACTGCCTACAACAACAACAAATTAAAATAAGGCTAGGCCATTACCTTGGAATAGTTATGGGCACATCATCAGCAAATATAACAACCATTTACTCAAATTTCTTTCATTCTAATAAAAAATAATGTACAGAGTACACAACTGAGTTTATCGAACGTTTTATATTCCTGAGTAAAATCTGGATGTTTGATGAAATGGTTTGGCCCTTGGCTGGAAAAAATTTAAACATTTCAAAACGTTTTAAAACGAATCTGAAAAAAGAAAAGCAAAACCTTATGTTTTTGTTCGTTTTCTTTCGTTTGTAAACAACCTTAAATCGACAAAACCTTACCTATTTCTGAAGTGAACTGTACCAGGACGTTGTCTTCCCAGCGTCGTTCGATTTTCACCTGGTTGTTGTTACTGATCTTTTCAAGGTACAGTTCCAGAAGTTGATCGTCAAAAGTTGCGTCGCTTAAACCAGAGACCCAAACCCTTTTTTTGTCGAAAATTGGCTCTTTTTCAGGTTCTCTTTCAGTGATTGTCAGTTGAAATCCTCCCAATGTATGGGGTCCCGTAAGCAGTTGCTCCAAATCTGAAGAAACAAGTAACTGTAAACTAAGCCTGTTAAAAATTAAAACATTAATTTTTCTTAATAACGAATATCCTAGCTGTAAAGAGGAAATCTGTGGTAACTTGCAATTGGAAATCTGAAAGATTGAAAATGGAAACTGCAAATAGAGCTGAGCTTTGCTTGCTTTCACTTCTTTATTTACCAAAACAAAAAACCAACCTTTCCAGCAAGTTTGCGAGTATTGTGGAAAAACAAAATTTTTACCTGCCTGGTGAAAATCTAATTCTATCATTAATTTGTATCAAATCGTTTTGTGGTTTTTATCGACTGACTTTTGTCATATTCACCGACCAATATCTGCCTACGTATTTGTCGGCAAACTGTTTAAATTTTCGCAAGGGTCCCTTTAGTAAAATCTATAAGATTAATAAACCGTATAAAGCTTCAGTTGCTGTCTGTCTGTTTATTAATTTATAACACTTTACCAAGTATGACGTTGAACACCACTACAGCGTCCTGCTTACTGTCCCCTCTTTTTAAGCTCCCGACCTCTCCACCCCCTGACCTCCTCGGGTTTGCCAGGTACAGCTCGAGTGTTTCGTCTTCAGTATTTGGATTTATACCGCTGACAAAAAAATGGAGATGTTCCTTTGACTCATACTGGTGGTTAGTTCTTCTGGCGCAATGGTCTCCAAAATCTTCCTCCTGGTTAATAAATTTTGAAACATCACCTTCTTCCAAAAGCTTAACATCCAAAATTGACTTGTCTAGGACATGTGGCTGGTGCGTACTTGTATTATTTGCATCTAAAACGGCAATTTGAAGTTGTTAGAAAATTTTCTTAACCAAGTTTTGAAATAATCTTAAAGTTAATAGAAAAAAAAACACGAAATACTAGCAAGATAAATTTGGACCAAGAGTTCACCTCTCTCTGATTTGAGTAGCTGTAAGCAAGTTGGAAAAATATTGTATACACCCTTACTTCATGCTGGTATCAACCTAGATTGTAGTAAAAAATCAAGATTAACCTGGTCACTTAACCTGTTCACTCGTTATATCTGACGATCGAGTTTTTCTGTACTTTACATAGGTGTTCGTTCTCTTCAAAAGGTTGAACAAATTACGTAGCTTGAAAGTGCAGAGACTATCAAAGTTATATGGTTTATGGATCTTAAACCGTGCATAGTTACATTTTAAAAAAAAAATTTTAACTCATTGTGATAGTCTTAGAACAGTTTAACCAAGGCAAGGGTATTACTTTAATGATATGAAAGAGACCTCGATTAGCTTGCCTGGTGAACTTATCGACCAAATAGAGCAAAGAAATTTGCACTACAGGCATTCAAATGCTTTTGGGGGGCAGAAAACAAAAAAGCGTTTTTGATACTCCGAGGGAATCTTGAGCACCTGTTCGGTAATCAGAAAGTTAACGGTTCGGTTTAAATCAAGGACTGAGATTTTCGCTGAGTACTTTAAACTGAGTTGGATGTCTTTTCAACAAACAATTTGATCACGACAACAATTACACGATGTCGTACTTACCGAGTGGAGAACAGAATGTTACAAACGCAAGATTAAGATCTTGCTTGATAACGACCTTTTCTACTTGTCCACCTTTTGATTTGCGTTCGTTTTCAAAGTAGTTCCAAATAGAATCTTCAGAAACTTGCTGTGGTAACCCCGTAACTCTTACGGTTCTTTGAGACTCTTCAACCTCTGCTGTCTCTAAGTTGCTTTGATAAAATTGCGCCGGTCGTCTTGCAAATTCTTTAAGAAACTATAACATAAAAGATCAATGTTACAAGACATTTTACAAAGCTTACTTGAAATTAATCGTACAGTCAAACAACATTAACGTTGTCAACGCTTTAGATTGATCTACTCTTTACATATCTAAGAGGTAAGGTAAGGTATGGTAAGATAAGGTAAAGTAAGGTAAGGTGAGGTAAGGTAAGGTAAGGTAAGGTAAAGTGAGGTACGGTAAGGTAAGTTAAAGTAAGGTTAGGTAAGGTGAGGTAAGGTAAGGTAAGTCAAGGTAAGGTGAGGTGAGGTGAGGTAAGGTGAGGTAAGGTAAGGTAAGGTAAGGTAACGTAAGTCAAGGTAAGGTGAGGTAAGGTAAGGTGAGGTAAGGTAAGGTAAGGTAAGGTAAGGTAAGGTAAGGTAAGGTAAGGTAAGGTAAGGTATGATAAGGTAAGGTAAGGTTAGATAAGGTAAGGTAAGGAAAGGTGAGGTGAGGTAAGGTAAGGTAAGTCAAGGTAAGGTATGATAAGGCAAGGTTAGGTATGATAAGGCAAGGTAAGGTAAGGTATGATAAGGTAAGGTAAGGAAAGGTGAGGTGAGGTAAGGTAAGGTAAGTCAAGGTAAGGTATGATAAGGTAAGTTAAGGTATGAGAAGGTAAGGTTAGGAAAGGTAAGGTATGATAAAGTAAGGTAAGGTAAGGTAAGGTAAGGTATGATAAGGTAAGGTGAGGTAAGGTAAGATAAGTCAAGGTACGGTGAGGTAAGGTAAGGTAAGGTAAGGTAAGGTGAGGTAAGTCAAGGTAAGGTATGATAAGGTAAGGTAAGGTAAGATAAGGTAAGGTTAGGAAAGGTAAGGTATGATAAAGTAAGGTAAGGTAAGGTAAG
The DNA here is from genome assembly GCA_026413305.1 of Hydrozoanthus tunicans. Taxonomy (NCBI): domain Eukaryota; kingdom Metazoa; phylum Cnidaria; class Anthozoa; order Zoantharia; family Hydrozoanthidae; genus Hydrozoanthus; species Hydrozoanthus tunicans. The sequence goes on along the minus strand of JAOBAT010056213.1, from coordinate 2,959 downwards.
GTATGATAAAGTAAGGTTAGGTAAGGTAAGGTAAGGTATGATAAGGTAAGGTGAGGTAAGGTAAGATAAGTCAAGGTACGGTGAGGTAAGGTAAG
>JAOBAT010056212.1:0-50875 GCA_026413305.1 Hydrozoanthus tunicans | reverse complement strand
GTAGTAGTAGTAGTAGTAGTAGTAGTAGTAGTAGTAGTAGTAGTAGTAGTAGTAGTAGTAGTAGTAGTAGTAACAGTGGTAAAATTGCTTTTATCATAAAATAATCATAGTAGTCTGTGGTAGTAGTTATTGTTGTAGAAGTTAGTACATTTATTTAGTAGTAGTTCAGTAGTAGTACACTTAGTTTTATGCAGCTCAACCTTTTAAAAGTGTTGATGACTTTTCCATGTGATTGAGTCGACACATATATAATATCATGTAAAATAATTTGATGCTATAATAGAAAATACTTACATGGAGGATGTACAAGTTGAACAATCTGGAGCTTCAAAACAACAACAGCAGTGAGACTGGACTTGACCACTATACTGAATTCTTTTATTTTGCTTCTCTACCATTTTCAACAGCCCTCCTTTCTTGAAATACTCTATGCTTGCTTCATAACACCAGCTGATTCGACTGAGTGGGGAGTCTGGGCTCCAGTGCTTGACAGCCAATGAGTACATGGCTGTAGCATAATTCTCTAAGATTTCCTTGTTACAACAATGTGCCTTCCATACAGAAGTATAATCTCCACTTGCTACCATAGTATTGGACAATACAAAGAAGTTAGATTAGAAGTAAAAAATGTCTCAGTAGCGTTGTTAAAGTGAATACACATGAAACTAATGGCCCAACACTAAAACAACATACCTGTATTGTCGTTGCAGTTGTTTTGATGTTTCGATTACAGTGTATGTGTACTATTACCACCTCAGGGCTACTGTATATCACCAACAATATCAACCAATATCTCTGTCAATATGTTACATTGGCTGATGTTTGGGCAATACTTGGCTGATGCTCTGCCAATAGCCAGTCAATGATCGATGACATATTAGCAGTACATATTAGTTTCTCACCGAAACTTTACTACCAATACGCTAGCAATATACAACCAATAATTTTATATTGCTGACACAGTGATAGATCTAGGATCTGGAAAGTAAGGGTCCATTGGACCCCTTGTTGTTGAAAATGGGGTCCATTTCTTGGATTCGAGGGTCTTCTTTAATAATTCTTTACTGGTGTTTTCTTTTTTGCTTTATTTTCCATATTTTAATTTAGCCAATAAAATCAAACAGTCTACTATAAATCGATACTTTTGGAAAAAACAGCACTTTTTTTAAAGTAATGTTTTTGAAATAGAAACAGTTAATAGACAAACTTTCTAGTTTAACGTTCATTTTCAGTAGTAGCTTTACAACTAATCAGAACATGACACAAGATTTGTGCACTCAAAGCATTATTTGTCAAAACCGCCCATGGAAAAAAGTCTGTTTTTTATAAACGATGCAATGTTTTGAAACTGATTACAAAAAGATCTGATCAAAGTTTCAAAATGTATACTAAATCTGGAAATTTAAGAAATTCAGTCTGTTCTATAAGCTGCGACATTAGTAAAGAGTCTTCACCATAAAGTACACCAGCTCTATTGCTGTCAGAACAGTCTCATCATTTGTTGTGATGGCATGTTTTTTGACATCTTGAAAACTACAGAACAGGAGTCACTCTTGTTTGGCTTGTTTTGAAATGCTCTGAGCAAAATGGTGAGTAAATATTGTCTTTGGAAAGTGTATACAACCGTTTGCCATTGGGATAGTTTTTGCTTCATGCATATGGCAGAGGCAAGATCTCAACCATGATCAAAACAATGTGATTTTGCATGTGCTCACTCAACTAAAAGTTAAGCCCACACTTATGGGAACCTATACCATAGAACAAGATGGTGGCCAATTCAGGAGGAGTTTTATGTTTGTGAGTTTTGAAGAAGAAATGGTACCAAGTTAATTTTTCTTTGCTGAAACTACTTTGGGTTCATTGGGATGTGCTGATCTTAAGTTGTTGTGTCCAAATGGAAACACTTGCATCCTGGATGCAATGACACACCCTAGATCATTCACTGCCGCTGACATAATGCTGATAAAATTTAATTGCAGATACAGTGCTTGCTATCAGCTACTTATCAATTTTTCTACTTTTTCTCTACCCTTATTGGGACCCCTCAATTATTAATTTTTCAAGTTCTGGTATGATAATCAAAGTCAAAATTTCACAATACTTGTAAATTTTTCTGATAACTGTCATGATCACTGTTTGTCTTGCCCTGTTTTTGTTTGGATTACACCATGGGCAACAAGAATCTAGATTTTAGAATTTGATCAATTTATCCATATCTTTACTAGTCTTTGTTGTCTTATTTCAAATTTTTCAGAAATTTCTTCCCCCCTGTTTACTAAACTATTAAAAAATTCTTACCCCTTGTGTGTATTTTCTGACCCCCTCCCGTTTTTTGGCACCTGAGAGTAAAAGGAATCTTTCATATGTTTTCTCTTTACATTGAATTGCTTACCACTGTCAAGATACTGATGACTTTCTTTCTACTGACATATCACCAATAATATGTACTTAGCAATAACTATACTGCTGATAAACTGTAGACCCTGTTTGACAGACATAGTAATAGAGCAGCAGAAGGATAGCAGCCAAGTAGCGATAGAGGCTGGTACACTGCTGATCTATCTACTAAGTATCAACCACTATATATATTCACCAAGTATGTGTAGCCCTGTAATAGGTGATAATACACATGAACCCAATGTCTTGTAATCGGTTATAAATTTATGTCGTTGGTTGTTATTGGAGAGGTTTTCATCATATAGGTTTTTATGCCATACTATAATACATCTTTTTCATGTTAAAGGTACAAAAAACAAACGTAGGTTATATGTGAACGTTCTCTGCCTGGGTGGTACCTTGAATACGAAAAGGGTGTATTAATTTATGGCCCACCATGGGCATGATATTAATTCAAAATTGAACAACTGGTGTCATCTTAGCCAAATTTGAAGAGTATTTTAATTAATTTACCTCAAAACTGGCTGAACATGACAAAAGATTGAACGCGGCAATCTAGCCTCAGAAAAAGTGTTTGCCCATGCCTTTCTGCTCTTGCTCGAGAATAATCACTTTGCAATGCCCCATGTCGCCTTGCAGTTTCCAGTTTATATTCTATTCTATTTTTTGGTTTTTCATATAAAACACTTTTGTCTTTTTTGAATAATTTTAGCAAATATCAACCCTTACCCAGCCTTACAGATTTTCTTAGTTCACTGTGTAAGCCCTTCACGATGTCTGCCAACCTTTTCTGTTCTTCAGACGCCATTTTTTAATCGTGTTTATATGGCCAGCGGCAATCTTATTGAGCATGCGTTCTATTTTACCCAGGCCCCAACCGAGAACGAAAAGATTGTTGACCGCGCCACGAAGCTGCTCTGTGTACGTGTTACACGTCTGAATTGAGATATTTTTCTGGAGTTGCCCGAGTATCCTTGGCTACCAGGTTACCACAAATTAAAGAGAAGTTTATTGAAGAAACATTTGGTGGAATAAATCGTCAAGAAGTTAAGACTCTTGAATTCTGTTTGCACCAACCAATTTTTCCTTCCTTTTTGCTGGAAGTGGAAGCTCACAGATAACCATCGCAGGATCCAAAGATGTGATAAAAACCTATAAAATATTGCATAAAAAATGTTTATGCAAATTACGTTTAGTGGGTATCTCCAAATTTAGAATATTTAAAAACTACGCTATTCTCCGCGACCCAAATTTGCGTTATTGAACTTTGAACTGTTAAGTGGACAGTAGACTGTCGAGACTCGGTATTCCCAGGAAGGCCAACGGAACTTGTCAACTTAAAACCAAAGTGGAAAACTATTGAAAACGGTTACTGTACGACATGTCACCGGGTTTCATTTCATCGGTTATCAAATATGCATCAGCGTTATCTCTGTGCATTTTCTATTCGGGTACTGCCACTGGGATCTATGTTCGGTGGCAGCACCACACATCGGACCAGAGCTTCCATTTGCTGGGGGTGTCTGTCGCATGTTCTTTGCTTGTCTCAATTGCTGCATATTTGTATGGCTACAAGAACTTTGCATCCTCATTTACTTCCCTTTGGATAGGAATAATATTCAGTGTCCTCTCTTTTACACCAATAGCCTTGGAGCATTCAACCACCTCTCTGCAAGACCTCGATTTAACTGACATCTTGATTATAGCAAGTGTATGCATTCATTGCTTGAGACTTCTTGGAGAGAGAATCTGCAACTATGTGAACTATGAACCCTTATTTTTAACGTCAGAGGAGTTTCTCTTGCTTGTGGGGTTTTGGGGAGGCAGCAGTGGAGTGCAGCAGTTTTCTACAGTTAGCATACTTGTAATAGCAGCAGCAATGCATTTGATTGGGTTTCATTTGAAGTCAAGTCTATCGGTTTTGAGTGCTGTTTGCATGTGTTTCCTGACTGGTCTGTATTTTTTCCCTGCAGTTGGCATGAAATGCAACCCATTTTGTATCATAGGATTTGTAACCTGGCTTAGCTTTGCATCTGTTATTGACCTTTACTTCTCAAAGCTGTCTCTGTTAGAATCATGGAAGTGTTTTTTCATGCAGGGAAAGTGCATTCATCGATTGCAGCTTTTGTTTCTTCTTGCTAGCTTGCTTACAAACTATGCATTTGGTTTCCAAAAAATCTTGTCCAGAGATATAACTTTTTATACAGTGCCTCTGTTTGTTTTGTTCTCTGCATTTTGGATTTGCTTCCACTTCATGTTTTTTATTACCAGCTGGGGCTTCATTGGGAAACTTGAGGAGTGTGCTGTAGTTTTAAAAAACAGGGGTGACGTAACAGATAACACGATATCTGAAGTGCTTGCCTCTCGTGGAGTTAGACACTTTTGTCTTGTGTCACAGATAGTCACAATGTACACTCTGGTTACAACGTGTCTTCTGGCCACTGCAGCATGGCAGAAAAACAATGGTTGGTTTGTAAGCTCACTGTTTGTATTGCTACCTCTTGAGTGCATTATGTATGATGTTTTGGCAAAGCTTGGAAAATCTGTCGGGGGAACAGCAATTGGATATGCCATAGTTGCACCAGCACATCGCTACAGTCCTACTGGAGATGTGGTTGTGCTTGCAGAAAACGCTTTTCAGACTGTGAATACAAGAGCAATGGAACTTATAAACATAGTTTCACGGTTCTTTGCCAACCACATGATTCATAATTATGGTACAGATTTCTCCACCAGTGGTATGTCATCAGACTACATACAAAATAAAATCAAGGGCTTCTTTGCACAGCGAGTTATTCCGGGGCTGCATTATGATACTTATATTTTGTATTATAGTGGACATGTTTTGAAGAATGGAAACTGGGCTTTGACAGAGGACAAATCTCTGAACTTTGAAACAATTCTAAGTTGGTGGAAAGAAGCAAATTCCAATACTGGTGCAAGGTTGATATTGTTTCTAGACACTGCACATTCGGAAGAGTGGCTGAATGGAATCTGGGGCATTGAAAGAGAGTTTATTGCTATTCAGACTGGAAAACTAATAGTAACATATGATCCAGAAATGGGTAACATGTATCCACTTGGGGAATTAACAAAACTGTGGGAAAACTTCAACACATCAGAAACAAAAACTGAAAATTATTGGAATAACAAAGATATGAAAGTGAAACCAGTTTATGGTGTGTCACAGGAATGGTGTAGTTTTAAGTTTCATGAACCAACAATTAATGATATTGCACAGCATGTTGAACAGAATTTTCCAAGGTTTATAAAACCAATCACAAAAGTCTTTACTCATCTGCCTTGCAACACCAATATCTTCTGTATCTGTGACTACTTCATGAGTACATGTAGAAGACTGAAAATGAAATGGTTCCCCCCAGCAGTCTATGATACTGGCCATGGATTTAAACTTGTGAGATAGCTTTTACAGTTTATACTAGTTTATAAATTAAGCTTATTCTTTTAAACATAGTAAAATTAAAAATCTGCATAATTATGAAACTACAGTAAAATTAAGATCCACCTAATAGGCTAAAATTCTCATTTTAAACCCTGTTTTCCTAATATATTTGGTCAAAATCTTTCAGTAGGTTCTAACTAAATTTTGAAAATTCAAAGCAAAGATTAGAAAAAAAAAATAGAAGTTAGTCTTTGTTTTAACCATCAAGTTTCAAAAATGAGCTCAAACGATTTTTGCTATCATGCGTAATAGTACTTAATTCTAGATAATTAATAGTTTTACAAAGAGCCACTTAAAATGTTAAGTCTTCTTGCTTTTTATGAACAGTATTTCTAAATTGTTCAAACTTTAAGCCAAGTTTGTTCAGCTGTAATAAGGTAATATAATTTAAGTTTACAGTATAAGGCTAAAGCCCAACCAATTTGTTGTTGTATGTAGTTATGCTGCACTAAAGTACAATGTATATAGCTGCTGGTAAAATGATAGTCAGAGATATGATAAAATTATGTTCAGAAATCAGTTTCTTCTCATGCTTTACAATAGACTTACTATTTTAGTCTTAGAAAATGTTTCTTTTGATGACTTGAAAACTCAAAAGCTTTTCAAATCATGTCTTTAAGTTAATTCTTTGAAATTTCAATCTTCCCCTCAACACTTCTCTTTGACATGTACCTACTTGTCCTGCACATGAAGCATGGTCTTCGCTTAACACAACAAACTTTCTTCATGTACATGACTTGTATTGTAGTGGGATAAAGTTTCATGTGATGTTTTTAACACCTAGGTAGTCCCTTTAAGTTCTCAAGAGCATGAAACCTGACTGAAAGCATTTTTTGTGCTAGATTTATTCTCTTTTACCTTAAAATATTCCTTTAATACAAGTACACGTATTAAAGCAATTACTTTAAAGGCTACACATTCAAAATTATTATTGGGGGTTTAATATTATTGTAGTTGTAATATCAAAATCAAACAATCAGCTTAAGTATGGTGTCAAAATGTCTAGCTCTACAATTGTCAAACACAAATCAGGGACACTTAAGTTAATATTTTAATAGTTGTATAAAAAACTAATTAAACAAATTGTAATACTGTTACAAAGGACCATAATGGTTGATGTTAAATATTGTTTAGAGATATTATTCAAAAAAGATAAAAACTCATTGTACCAACAAAAACTTTAGAAATTCAAAAATTTCTAAAATTCGTTTCAAAGTCTAATAATTATGCAAAATTCAAATATTAAATAGCAGTTAGGGGGACATATTTTTTCAACCAGATTTGTAAAATTGCTTCTCATTTCTTATTTTGAAGGCAATTTTGCCCACAGAAATTATCCATAATATCCAAGTGAAAGCTGCTCTTTCATTGATATCCTGGTAGAGTTTTGTTTTTACAGTAACTTAAGTAATGATCCGAGTAAGATCTAGGGAGGTCAACAGCAATGGAAAGCAGAAAGGTGCTAATTGTGGTATTATTATTATTGATCTCATTGGCTCAACTTTTAAAATGGACAATATTTTTATAGGTTAAAGCTGATCTGTTTTTTCAAATTCACTCATTCCTTCCTTTAAGTTGAAGCATTAATTTTCAGTTTTTGATTTTTAGAAAAATATTGAAAGCCAAAAGAGTTTCTTTGCTTTCGTTTTGGAGTTCTATGATTGGCCTAATTGTTAAAGCACAAAAATCATTGTTTTAAAATAGAGTTTCACTGCTTTTTACTTAGAAACAATGTTGTATACTGGTTGATGTGTTCTCAGTATGAAAGTTTTTAAAATCATTCTGGCATGGGGGAAGTGAATTGCCCCAGAACAATGGAGGTTCCCAAGTGCTTACATGGATCATTCAACTTAAACATGAAAATGCCCATTTCTTGTTTATAACTGTTATACAATGAAGACATCTTTGCTCTGGCTAGCAATTGGCTATATGGGGAACTCCAGTCATCATAAACAGCCCAGAAACCTAAACACAAATTGCATGTAAATATCTGTTAAATAATAGTATGGGGTTCCCATGTATAGTTTTATAAATACTCTTTCATCAAGTTTTGTTAGTGGATTGAAATAATCTTTTAGTATTCTCATTTCTAAGAGAGGCTTGCTTTTGCAAATGCTTTGAAATAGTAAATGCATACCAGTGGTAATTCAAATTCTTGTACTCAAGCTAGTTTACAGTTGTATAATTTCAGATTATAATGGGAAGATATATGTAGGTTAGTAAAATATTGATCTTGTTTTATGACATGGTAAATCAATTCTATCATCAAGATTTTCTTTGGCAAAATCCCACAAATAAAAATCAATGATGACAGAGTTCAAAAACAATGGCAGCTCTTCTGGTGTTAGCCTCTTCAAATTTTCATCGATAGATACCATCTCCCTCACAGCAAGGTAAATCTGTTCAACAGCCCAAATAGAATTTCCACGAATTTCAATTTCCAAATCATTTTGTGGTGGGATTTCTTCACCTTGTTGAAGTTTCTTCAATAAACTGGGTGAATATATCAGAACATTGAGATATAACAATGACTGGGGCACTTTGTAATCAGCAAACATGGTTAGAAAATCAATATCGTAAAACATTCCCAAACCAGCGCCTTCAAAGCAGGCCCAAATGTCAGCAATAAGAATCTGTGCACGCTTGTAAAATGACACTGGCTGGCTATCAAACTCGGCTTCATCTTTAAATGAAGAAAATGTGGTCACAACCAAACTCAGCAGGTCTTCTGCACTATGGTCACATCTTGATAGAAAGTTAACAAATGAGTTTCCATAGTTTTCAGCCAATAACTTTCCAGCTTCATTAAGGTTCCTAGCTCTTTCCTCTATGAGTGGCATTTCTGTTTGTGTCTCTGACCTGAAGATGTGGCGTACCTCGTCAGCTGTGATGTTGGCATAATAAGATGGGGTAGTTATAGGGATTCCTTCCTGCAAAAGAAATTTGGAAAAAAAACATCAGCATCTTACTTCTTTCTATATAAAACATACAAAATAAGTCATTCTGTAATGCAAGAACAGAAACTGATGAAACAAAGTAGACACTAATTAAAATGAAAAGTAACAAAAAAGTTAGTAGTTACAAAAAAGTATGAGGACAAGAAGTGTAGTAAAAAGGATTAGCTAAACATGATGCTTGTTGTGTTTGGAGACACAAAGAATTAACTACAAAATAATGAAAAAGTTCCATCAAAGCACTAGAAGAAAACACTTTGCTTTCTAAAACATCTGGTGACAAAATATTGAACTTTACCGTGATTGCACAGCAAAGTTAGTATCATTAAAATAACCCCTTTAGGAAAAGATCCAAACCCCACCTCTCCTATCTTCGACTGGCCCTGTTTTAGATTCTACCTGACAAGTAAAGAGACTACCATGATAAGATCTGAACCTTTTTGCCAACCATTTGTTACCCAATCCTACCTTCCCCCTCCCCCCTCACTACATTAGCTTTGTTTTAAGAGTCTACCTCAAGTACATCAACTATGAATTTATCCAAACATGTCCATCCTGCAGAAACTAAAGATATGGGCCTATCTGGTTTCCATAAACAGTGTGCAAAAAAAAGATTCTAGCTTTCAAAAATAAAAATTTTTTCTTCTGGTAATTTTCAACTTTAATTTAAAAAGGAGTTCAAATTTAAATTCAAATTCATTAGTAATAAATTCAAGAAGTTTATACTCAAGTTTATAAACTTGTTGTTAAAGGAGTACGAGAAGATTAAGTTTGCTGAGTACCCAAGGTTCAGCAACATTAACAAGAGGAGGAGAGGAGAACAACCAACAAGCCATAAATGTCATTTAAGCCCCAAAATGGAAGCACATAGCCGAGGAAATCAAAAGAGTATTTTATATTTTATTCCTTCAAACCTAAACAACAATACTAAACATCAGTCTTAGCTGGTTAGCATTATTTATTTTGTTAAAAAGTTTAAAGTCCCTATCAAGCTTCATTTTTTATTTTTTGGATTAAAACTGTTGTCATCTGTGAACTCAAAACTCAAATGTTTTTTAATCAAATAATGATTGGAATGTAAATTCTGACCGAGCAAGCCGGGGAATGGTAACCTTTGAAGCAGCAGCAGTGAGTTATGTATATGTGGTTTCTGTTTAAAAATGTCATTTCTGTTAAAAAGTGCCATAAAATTTAATACTGCAATAATGCATGGATTAAAGGTATAACAATGTGACTATTGTAGCCAGGATTGAATTTTTTGAAATAAAAAACATTGTCTCTGCTTCATGCCTCGTGCTACGTCATCACTGCACGCTTCAAGTCTAAAAATGTAGCAGGAACGGCGAAAAAAAGTTTTATTTTCAAAAATTATTATTAAAGGGTTCTACTTTTCATATGGAACTTTAAAAAAATAAGCTTTATAGGGACTTTAACCCATATGTTACTACAAAACAAAAGCCATTTAATTTATTTTACGAGCTTCTTACTCCCTGCTTTCCCGTGAACGAACCTTCAATGCCCGGTTAATGCCAGCACAAAGAGCCCAGTACCCCGTGAAGCACCGTTCATTGTACTTCACTGTCCATGGATTATCGCCGTCAGTCCAAAAAGAAAAGTTTAGCGTGTCAACTACGAAAATCCAATCAACAGTCGACTCGCTCATTATCTGTGGGTGCAGTTCATGTTCTTTCCACGTCTTGAAGCTGTATTTCTTCTCTTTCAATTTCTTGAAAATTACATCGGCGGCTTTCTTTACTCCCTCCTGAGATATTGAAACTTCCTTACTACGTGAGAATATCAGTTTAGCCGACTCGCGAGGAAAAAGCCGGTTCCCATCGCCTCCATGTTGGGTTTCGTCCGCCATCTTTGCCGTCACCCTGATTATATTTCGGTCACTTGGGTGTGTTCTTGGGCAGATGACAAGCTTGCCAAGACGTTGTGTTTCGGAATAAACGTGATAATTTTAGTATATCCAATGTTGAACGCAAACTTGAAGAAAACACACGTGCAAATAACATGTTGTTTTACCATATACTTCATGTAAGCTTAAACCATGCAGCTAATGATCACGTGACCACTTTGTCTGATTTAAAAAAAAAAAAAAGCTACGCACAGGGACTCACAGCGGAGAAATTTTTAATTAATCTAAAAAAAATGCAAAACCGCTATTGACAGTCTTCGCGGGCGAAGATGGTTGCGACTTAGGGTCGGCGGTCGTTTGGGGCCAATTTAATCATGGCCATAAAAAATCGAAAATAACCGTTTTCACACTAGAGGACCGGTACCCCCCCACAGGATTTTCACACGCCCAGGGTTTCTTCACCTTGGTATCACTGCCATATGTTAATGCCATTTTCCTTCCTTGATACAACGACAACTTTAAAATTGTTCAACTGTTTAGTTGACAGAAAATTTTTTATTAACCTTTAATCCTTTATTAAAAGTAACTTTCCCTTGTTAGTTTAACATTTGAACTCGAAGTTGTATTTCCAATTATTTCTACTTGAACTTTCAATTTCAATATGACAAAAACTTGTCTCGTAAGCTAGTGCCGTGTGAAATACTTGTAAAAGTGTTGTGAAAGATGTCACGGGGTTGGTTCATTGTTCGTCATCCACACTGCATCTGCAGCCATTCGCACTCAGAACCACAGCTGCATTGCTACAGCCAAAGCAGCAGTACCGAGTGTTTCTAAATGTCACAACGAGGTCTTGGCGACAGCTTCGGCACTGGCGTCCTTGCCAACAGGTCTCGTTGATGTCTTGACAAGGAAAAGACAACGTATCGTTAGCAAAGATTAAGTTGATTGGTACAAAAATTACAAAAGCTTTAAAATGAAAGTTTCACGCGTTAGGCGATCATCAGGCTAGGTAAGTTAATTTGTATCTATCTAACAGGGTTTAATGGCGTTTTGAAACCTTAGAAAAAAGTCAAAACTGAAATAATGCTTGATTGTATTTTTGTTAGACCATTTAAAATACCTACATCAAGTTCTTCTTAATTTTGTTGATTTTTTAAGAAGATTCAGTGATTTGAGCTGAAAGACTTAGCGTTTAAGAGGGAGTTACCATAACGGCAACCCACTTACGTAATGTTTACTTGTTAGTTATAATTTACTTTAATAATGAATTTTTTCATTTGTTAAATCTTTTTTCTTTGTTTGTTTTCAGTGCACTTCAGTCAGGTTATGTTTTAGAAGCGTTCCAAAAAAAATCAAAAAAATTAATTTACTTACTTTTCTCTTACGGGCAAGTAAAACAAATGATACTTTTTATTTTCAAGAGGGAGAGGACTGTATTTGCTAGTTTAATGGTTTTGTTAAGATTCTCATCCCGGCAAATATTTAAAGTACTCTGAAATTGCATGCTTCGAGAAAAAAAGCTTTTTAAAGTTTAAAAGCAGTTATAAATCAAATTGACCGAACGTACTACTGCATCTTGGTTTTTTGCATGATCTTATCTCGTAGTTGGCCCCAGGACAACATTCGCCGCCATTGGCCGCTGCTGTGTGATTACGCAGCCGGTACTGGATTCCTTTCCCGCAGGTTTTGCTGCAGTCACTCCACGGCCCGAAAGGAGCCCAGCTACAGTCCACGGGAGCTGAAAATAAAGCATCATATTTAGTCTTATGGTTTAAACTATAGTGAAAATAACTTGCTGGTCTATAACCTATTTGGAATCTTTACCTTTTTCGTTTAACCTTATCAGTTAAGTATTTGATAAGATTATTTCTAATCTCTCTTACAAACTAAAGATTGGCACATTGTACCTAACTTTGTTCCTACTTAGACAAGTACTTGCATAACAGGCTTTTTAGAACCTGCACATGTGTGGTGCAGGTACAGTATCTCTTCTGGATTCCACCACCAAAGGATAGAGAACTAGCTGACCAGCCAAGTGAACTGTTTCGACGAAAGTCTAACGGTTAGTACGTCATGGATAAATGCTGTACAATGAGATACTAACTCTCAAGACGTGGTCGACTGGGCCAAAGAATCAAAACGATTACGTTATCTGTTGGTTTATTATACATGGCTGTGTATAAAAACTGCAGTTTATTGAGTCGTTCCAGAGTACGATTTCTACCATTGCCGGGAAAGCTAAGGGGGTCCCAGTTTACTTTATGTGCAATAACTTTTCAATGGTATAAATATACGAGAGTTTTTTGCTTTAATCACAGAAACTGCTCAAATGACCAAAAAATTAGAAACAGCTGACTAAATCACAAGATATAATATTGTCAAACTGAACTGTTGTGAAACTGCCAAAGGGAAGTTCACCAGTTTTCCAAATAAAATTTACTCTTCTTTACTTTACCTGCTGCAATCAAATTAGGGAAGAGGTCAAAACTTTGGCCCCCTTCTTAGGGACCCGACTTTCGAAAGGGGGCGGGGGGTTACTACCATCATCCACCTCAACCCCTTATCTGTGGTAGGGGGAAGAGGGTACTATACCCATCACCACCAATTTTAAAACTGATACTGGGCAGTAAGGTGGTGGGCCACATAACCCGCTACGTCAACTTTCAAAAGTCAGGTCCCTAAGAAGGGCCAAAGTTTTGACCTCTTCCCTTACCTGGCGTAGTACATGGGTGTGTGTTGCAAGCCACAGTTCGTATGGTCGGTCCATGACACAGTTTGCCGCCATTTCTTGGAGAAGGGTTAGTGCAAGTCCTCTCTTGTGCTTGTACACCACCATCACAACTCTTAGAGCAGTGACCCTTGTTTTTCCAATCGGTAAACCCACCGTCAACTGAAATACGTTCAAAATTTTGCTGTTACAAAATATTTTAGAGCTTCTTACGATATTTTTTAAAAATGATTAAGAGGTAATATTTAAATAAACCAGTAATTTTTGTTTCTGCACCTGGAGCCGGTTGTTGAAATTATATTAAAAGCCGATTGACAACTTAAACCAAGATCAAAACCTATGGGTTGTCATGGTAATTAACTCTGGACTAGGGCTAATCTTCCTGGAACAACTGGGCCCAGTTGTTCAAAGGCCAATAAGCTTTCATCAAGGGTTAAGTTAATAACCTACGTTCTTGCTTCAAATATTGCAGAGATTGACTTGAGAAAAAATATTGGAACTGACAAGTTTTTTCCATGAAAAATTTTAACAGTATTTTATGAGAAAGGTAAACCTTTCCTTAGAAAGGAATTCCTGCATGAATTTTGGTATAACCCAGGGTAAAAGTTAACCAGACTTTGACCATAAACAATGCCATATAGTTACAGTTTTACAAAGAATTGATTCAGTGGTGGGCAGCATTTATAGAAGCTTTCCAAAACCTCCGTGACCAGCTAGTCAGATCATCTGGAACAAAAACAATCAAACAGGCCAAAAATCAATCTTTTGTCTGTCATTTTTGAGAAACAGCATTGTTTTGATAAGAGATCTACAACTGAAAAAGATATCTATGAACCTTTAAAGACCATCTGTGATAAAAGAATGCAGGAAGGGAGTTTCCGTTCCGAAATGCCTAAAACAAAATGATAAAACTGCTAGAAATACCCACGACACACTAAAATTTTAAAGAAACAGTAGCTGGTTTAATGCATAGGAAAGTAAGTGTAAACACTGCTGTGCCAAGTTAGCATCCTCAAAATCTATAGTCTCCAGGGGATTCCAAAAAATAAAATCAAGGACGAAAAAAATACGCAGCATTTCTTTGTGCTATACCACTTACTCTAAAATGTGATACATATGCAGCCAGTTTTCAGTTCATAATTCTGAATGACATTTGCTTTACTAACTCTAGATTGGCAAACATTGGATGTATCAGTGATGACATTTGCTTCTTCTGTGGAAATGTGGTAGAAACAGATACGCATTTAATTGTTAACTGTATGATTGCCAAAAATCTTTTGCTAACTTTTGAGCTATACGTATGATGATAAAAGATATAAGAAAAGATAACATTCTAGAAATGTTCGTTAGACTGACTGGCTGCTGTGACAAACCGTGGCAGCATAAGTCAACTATATTCTTTAGCTAAATTGCATGTTACGTTTTTGTGACTAAATCGGCTTTACATCGACAAAGTACATGAGTTGTAGAAAACTCAAGATTAGAAACTTTTCTTTACCAGCTGTAGGCCTAGGGTACTCTCCTTTCAACTTTTCAACATGTATGGTAGATCTTTTTCGCTGATTTTTCAAAAGGGTTCGATTTGGTTGATCACTATGCGTTACTAAACGAGCTAAATTTTTTCAAAGTTCATAATGTTCCAGTTAAGTGGCTGTGCTCTTTCCTGAGTGATAGAACACAAGTTGTCAGAGTAAGCACCGCCCTTTCAGCCCCTGTCACACCCCGAGAGGGAATCCCACAGGGAACTAAATCTGCCCCTCTACTGCTTGCCATCCTGGTAAATCGTCTAGTCAATGAACGGCCGGACCGTGTCAAATATGTAGATGACATGAACATATTTGAAGCTATACCTATATATAGCCCTAGCTATCTCCAATTCAATGTAGAGGATATTAGCAAGTTCGCTTCCTCAAAGGGTATGCGGTTAAACCCTAACTGAAATGCAAAGAGCTTGAAATTAATTTTCTAAAATACCAGGTACAGCCATACGGTGTGTACAGCAATATAAGATGCTGCGAGTCTTTACATTAAGCGATCTTACGTGAAATAAACTCGTAAATCACATTCTGTCGAAGCAGAATAAGCGTCTGTATGCTCTTAGGGTACTCAGGAGGGCTGGGGTCAAGAAGGAGCACGTGGTACAGATTATTGCGTGCTAATAAGAGCGGTATTTGAGTATGCTGCTCCTGTCTGGGACTCCCTCCCTGAGTGTCTTAATGAGCTTCAGGAACCAATCCAGAAGAAAGCTCTGAGAATTGTTTTTCCTGAGCATAGCTACACCAGTGCACTACAGATCTCAGGTTAAGATTCCCGATCAGTTAGGCTTGACTTGCTAGTGCATCACTTTATTTCAAAGGCCAGAGTGTCGTAACCTATTAAATATGTTATGCCATCCAGAAGTACAATCACGCATGGCTATAGCCTTCGCTCTGGTGAAACTAGGGAGAGCCGGGTCATTGGTAACACCAATCGTTTTAACAATTTTGTAAATGAACGTTTTCATTAGCTGACCCCACTTGTAATTCAACTTTTGTTGCTAAAGTGCGGAATAAGCGATAATTGTTATTATAACCTTGTGCACAATTATATGTTTCAACTAAGCAACTAAAAGCAAATCGCTCTTTATCAATATGATAAAGGATATTGTTGAACTTGTGCCCTACGTGCTGAGGCTAACGTATCTGTGCATTACACTTTACCTCGATTGCCGCAGTAACGGTGGTTGCATCCTAAAGAGACAGTCACAGGGAAAGTCAAGTAATAAACGTTGTAAGCTCCACAGTTCCGCACTCTAACAAAACGGCGCCGTTGACAACAGTCTGATCCTTCATTGAAACACACATGCCTGCCAATGACCAGTTGATGCTTTCGTGTCGGCAACTTTCCGCTGAACCAGCCTGGGTTTCTTGTGGAACATCGGTTTCTTGGAACACATTGGGTAGGCATGTTGTTTCCAGCCCGTCCACCAAAACGATACCAACCTGTTTTTCTATTATCACAAAGAGCAGGGAAACCGCCATGGGACTCAGCTCGGTCTGCTTCGTTAAGCCATGAGTAACGCCTACATTCAGAAGGCCCTGTACGTTTAAAGTACAAATAACCTGAAACATCGTGTTCCAGTTCTTAAAATAATCGTCCTATCACTTTAAATGCTACGACCCTAAAAAACTACGAAAAAAATTTCCGGAGCATAACTGTGCGGCGTTGGAAAGTAAACTTAACTTAAAGTGAGCATCTAGTTTGCAAAGTTGACATTACTCACGTACCCTAGTTTGTGCATCGATCTTGGTTTTGGGGACGCTTCCGCGCTCAAGAGCAGTATGTTTTGTACTGAACGATCAATGCTTTACAAAGAAAGATTAAATGTGTATTTAGGCTCACAAATATTGGCCAAAGTAAAGCTACAAATATTTCAAGATTTTAATGTATTGAGGTTAAAGAAGGCCCTGTAGGTTGAAAGTACAAATAACTTAAAATGTCATATTCCAGTTGCCCGTTTTTAGTACCTTGGTAGTTGCCACAGTAACGGAGACTGCAATTTGGAGTGGGAGTGAGTTTATAAACGTTGTAAACTCCACAGTTCCGGACTCTGACTGAACGGCGCCATTGACAACAGCCTGATCTTCCACGGAAACACACTACCCCCGTGACCAGTTGGTGCTTTCGTGAAGGCAGCTGTCTACTGAACCAGCCTGGGTTGCTTGTGGAACATCGGTTTGTTGGAACACATTTGGTAGGCATGTTGTTTCCAGCCTGTCCACCGAAACGATACCAGCCACTTTTCAAACGATTATCACAAAGAATTGGGAAACTGCCGTGGTATACAGCTCTGTTTGCTTGGGTGAGCCATTTATATGTTTTACATTCAGGAGGCACTGTAAGTTTAAAGTGAAATTTGTAGAAGTTCTAGAATAAGTTTTTCCAAAACGTAAGCATGCTTTATGTACTTTATAAAAATTCATTTGAGAATTTCACCAACCATTGATTCTATCACATCATTTGCGATTTTCAAATCTGATCTTTTTAAAAAGTTAAGTTTACCAATTAAATTTTCTGGAATTCGGGCTAAGTTGTAATGTACGCCTTACTTGAAACTTTTAAGAAAGGTTTTGGTTTCTGTACAGTTTGTAGTTTTTGCAGTTTTGTCTAGAACACATCCCATGTATCTAAGATAACATATCAACGTAACTGCTTCATACTATAATTTATCTCCTTCTGTTTTTTTTTCCTTTTTTTCATTCCTTCCTTCCGTCTTTCACTGATTCATTCATTCATTCATTCATTCATTCATTCATTCTTTCTTTCTTTCTTTCTTTCTTTCTTTCTTTCTTTTTTCTTTCTTTCTTTCTCTCTCATTCTTTGTTTGTTTGTTTGTTTGTTTCTCTCTTTTTTCTTTCTTTCTCTCTTCCTTCCTTCCTTCCTTCCTTTCTTTTTTCTTTCTTTCTTTCTTTCTCTCTCTCTCATTCTTTGTTTGTTTGTTTGTTTGTTTCTCTCTTTTTTCTTTCTTTCTCTCTTCCTTCCTTCCTTTCTTTCTTTCTTTCTTTCTTTCTTTTTTCTTTCTTTCTTTCTTTCTTTCTTTCTTTTCTTTCTTTCTTTCTCTTTCTCTGTCTCTTAGTTTTTCAAGTTTTGTCAAGAACACATCCCATGTATTTAAGATAATCTCTCTACGTAATTGCTTCATACAATAATTTCTTTCATTCTGTCTTTTTTTCCTTTTTCCCTTCCTTCGTTCTTTCACACATTCATTCATTCCTTCTTTCTTTCTTGGTTTTTCCTTTCTTTGTCTCTCTCTCTCTCTTTCTTTTTCCTTTCTTTCTTTGTTTCTCTTTTTCTTTCTTTCTTTGTTTCTTTGTTTCGTTTGTTCTTTCTTCCTTTCTTTCTTCCGTTCTTTCTTTCTTGCTTTCTTTTTCTTCTTCTTTTTTTCTTTCTTCCTTTCTTTCTTTCTTACTTTCTTTCTCTTCTTCTTTTTCTTTTTTTCTTTTCTTTCTTTCTTTTTTTTTCTCTTTTTCTTTCTTTCTTTCTTTCTTTCTTTCTTTCCTTCCTTCTTTCTTTCTTTCTTGCTTACTTACTTACTTACTTTCTTTCTTTCTTTTTTCTTTCCTTTTTATCTTTCTTTATTTTTTCTTTTCTTCTTTCTTTCTCTATTTTATTCCTTCTTTCTTTCTTACTTACATGCCTAAACGACATCATAATGAAGGAAACAAATATTTTTCCAAACTATCTAATTTTACTTATCCTTGTACCTGAACACCTTTTCAGGCAAACCCTAACTTCAGATCTCCGCCCCAGGCAAGAGGATCCTCCTTTAAACGGTGGAGGGTTTGTACACGTTCGTCTCCTTGTCTTACTTCCCACTCTACCACACTTCCCACTGCATGCTGACCACCGAGACCAAGAACTCCAGGATGCATTAGCTGTAATACAGACAGCACAACGATTATCATTTGGTCAATTGAAACTACAACACCTATACCGTATCTGGTCACGTTTCTTAAGGGAATATAAAGTTAAAGAAAGGGAAATACTCCATTTTTATATTCTATGTCATTATGGTTAATCCAGACCTGTATCACAGTTAAATAACAACGCTAAATGAAATACCAACACTAAATGAAATAAAAATCAACGCTAAATGATGAAATACGAACCCCAAATGAAATAAGTGACTTACATTAAATGAAAGTTATATCCTTCTGGAAATGTGAGATCATTTCCAAACAATCATGATTTGCAGTGGTGTCATGTCTCGTGACATTTTAGAAAAGCTTTTGAAAATTCAAACATTAGAATAATCGTTTTGGGAAAACAATGTCTTTGCCAAAGGCGTAAGGGGGACTAGAATCAATTCTAGGTCCAAGTGAAATCTTAACGTCATACAAAAATCTGAACTAGTTCATTTAGTACATCAATATTTCAACTGATCAACGAAATAAATATGGGAGGCGTTCTCTTTATTCCGAAACCAGTTGTTGAGGAACCTTGGTCTGTGTAATAAACAATTTCACGAATTTGCTATTAAAGCAATAAAAAGTAGCATCTTTTTGACGAGGATACTGAAAGAGTAAGTTTAGTTTGCATATCCTATGAAAACATCAAAAACAGAATGCAGGAACCGTCTTGCAAAGAAACATTTTAGGTATTAGTTCTCGCATCGTGAACACTTTTGCTAGCTGGCTAAATGACTTAAAGAGCAGTTTCTGTATTTCCTCTACGTATTTCGAAGTTTAAGACGGAGTTTGTAGTAAAAAAGTATGAACTCTTCCTGGCTATGTTCACAGTGTTTTTAAGTTATTTGAAACAAATCAACGGCGTTATCAAAGACTAGTCGAAAACTTGACAAACTAGCTGGGAGTCAGTAGGTGTTGTACTAATATCTGCAATGGCAAAAAAATGACAGAGAAATTGAACTTGCGGATTATTCTTTTTTGCCGCTTTGATTAATAGAAGGTTTGCTAGAAACTGGAAATAAATTGTCTGTCAAAGTAAAATAACAAACGATTGTCACTTAAACATTCGTCTCTAGAATGTTGAACCGTCCTAAGTTGTTAGTATACCGCGGTAAGTCTTTTAAACTATAAACTGATACAGCAATGACTTACCTAGGCCGTTCACCTCGCTGTATAACACACTTAACCACAAAAGACAGATTGCTACTCGCATCTTGAAGAGCTTCTCTGGCAGTAGTCTTGTCTTGTGTTGGTTACTAACTGCTAGTGTCCGTCGTACAGCAAGTATATTAATCATTTACGTCATAATTTTGCTTAATGATCTTGAATTGAAAACAAACCACAAGAAGTTAACGATCAGTCTTGATATTGGCTGACTAGGTAAGCCATCTAATTTTTTTTATTGGTTTTCAAAACACAGAGTGACCTTACAAAAACCTCCAATTTAAAAATATCTTGTAAAAAAGGAAGTTAAGACAATTTTAAGACCATGACTTGGAACGTGGAATCTACGTGCAGCTGTAAATTACGGAGCTTCAAGGCCTGTTTTATTATGCAACATCCTGTTTTGCATTCTTTCGAGTGGTTTCCTTAAATCTGCGTCGCAACTTAATAAATATATAACTTTCTATTCCGCTGTTTATTACAAGCGAGGGAGGAACTTGAATATCACATTCTTTGTGGGGAAACTGGTTACAAACAATCACAAATGAATCAAAAGACGTGTTGCGCCATCGCAAACAACACTTTGAGAACTTAATTGCTGCCATTTTAGACTGAAGATCTCAATATGTTCCTAATATCATAAACCTCGTGCCCGAAACGAAGCGAAAGCGTGTACAACCGTGATGCACTTTGTTGTGTATATTTTAAAAGTTCCAAATCAATCAAAACTAAAACAAACAGAATACTTTTGAAAAGGTTTATGCAACTAATTTTAAGAGTTGTTTATGTAAAGTTCACTGTATTCGAATCAATACTTTTTGAACCGTTTTCGCCAACACTTTAAACGAGAGTCTTGCTTTAATTATTTAATAAGAAGAAGATAAGTCTTCTATGCTTCAAAAGATAAATGCTTATATATTCATTACTTCATTCAGTTGTGTCATCCTAGTTGATACTCGGAAGACAAGGAGCATTACTTAAAATAGACAGATTTTCAGGCACAATTTCAAGATAGCCTCTTGGCACTCAATCAAAATAATATCTGAAAAACTTTACTTGCCGCACAAAATCAGAGGTCATTATTGAGAGATCCTTGAGTTCTTCATACTGTTACGGAAACACTTCATATTATACAATTTTGAAATGATCAGACTCCATACTAGACCTCAATAAAAGATAATATTGTTTGGTTCCTGTTTCATCGCTCAACTCCATTGTTCCTACATATTGTTCTTCAATTAACATCTATCTTCGTTAATAATGTTCTGAAAGATAGTTATATTTTTTGTAATAGTTTACTGAACACGTCTTGCAGTTAAACTGAATAAACAGCGGGATTTGCAAGTATAAGACTAATAGTAGTAGTAGTAATTCTAGCTACTCAAAAATAATCTTGTACGGAAAACAATTATAGAAAATTTCAAATCCGTCTAAAAGGTCTTGTCATCGTTTTTGTCCTTTTCAGTAGGTGATGGTTTTCTCATTGCTACCAAACCTTAGTTTCTAAGGGATCGGCCTTGTCGTTGTTTCAGGTAGTAAGAATGATATAGGATCACTTTCACTCCTCATATCAGCCTTTAACCTCTTGCATATAGAAGCTCGCTGCGGTTAGCTAAGGTTGGAAGGTTTGCACCAGGTTTAGGGCTTGTTTGTAACTTAAGTCAGGAAATCAGTGCAATTTTTAAAGCTCTTCTTTGTGTAGATTCAACAGCGTCAGCAGGAATGTCTTGCCACCCTTGCGCAGCTTACTCCAAAACTGATTTAATACTACATATACACACTTTAAGGATGTCTTCTTGTTCAACACTTGCACGTTGCTACAGCCTTAGTGCGTATAATCCTCAGGCGACTTGGGATTTATGTGTTCGACATGTGTCTGCCACTTGAAGATCTTCACTCTTTACTCGCTCTACAACCTACGATTTTAATTGGAGAAACAGCTTTTTGTAGAGTTTTGAATAATCTATCTTCTCCTACAGTGGGAGACGTACAACACTACGTATAAGGTAATTCAGATTTGGACACTTGAAATCCATCACCTGACGCAAACTTTCTTTATAGATAAATTACAAACACGTTTTAGCCTGTACTAAGGGTATGAAAGTACATTTATTGTGAAAGCCCTCAAGGAGCCCTCTTTACCTCTCTATAATTGCAAGGCTTATGTCAAAGTATTAGCTAAAGTTGTTACGAACTGAGACACTTTAGTTAAAGTCATGCTTCTTTTTTAGATCTCCGTATGCAGCAACCTGACGATTTTGTTACTCAAGTTGCTATTGGCAAAATATAACCACGAAAACCAAATCTGTAGTATCGTGAAAATAGTTCCAAAGCACTTATCATATTTCCTTTTAACGCCAGCAGTTTTCAAGATACTATTTCAGCTTACAGTAGACTAAATGACACCTCGTTGCAATAAAAGAAGTATTACAATACTGTTAAAACAGAACAGAGGTGTTAGGAAACTTGTATCTAATTTTTTTTTCAGTAAAACGTTGAAAACGCTTGCTTTCCGGTTAAACTTTAGATTCTAACGAACGCAACAAGCACCTACCCACTTGAATACACTTAAGCTATAGCAAAGATTATCTGTCTTCCCACAGCGTGATATAAATTCACATGAGAGGGATAGGAGAGAATTCAG
The DNA here is from genome assembly GCA_026413305.1 of Hydrozoanthus tunicans. NCBI lineage: Eukaryota > Metazoa > Cnidaria > Anthozoa > Zoantharia > Hydrozoanthidae > Hydrozoanthus > Hydrozoanthus tunicans. The sequence goes on along the minus strand of JAOBAT010056212.1, from coordinate 28,217 downwards.
GACAGGTATGTAAACACTCGGCCTCGTCTCGAGTTTACATAACTTTCGGGAACTCACAAATCCCTCGAGTCAAAACAACAATGGTCAATTTGCAATAGAAGCCAAAATTTGGACAAACTTTTTAAAAATACTTTTCAAGACGTATATTATGCTGTCATACGGCTTAACACCCTCTCTTAGAAAGTTGCTACCCTGTAGCTCGAATATATTGTTCACAAAATATCAGCAAGTGTACACACTATGCTGACGTCAATACCAAGCGGCTAACAAAAATTTTGTCATTTTGGAAAAAGTTATTCTAACGTCAAAATTTTGTTTGTATTGACCGTTTGAAAGAAAGTGAACGTGCTTCAAAGTGTATAAGCGTTTTACACAAAGTACATACTTGTAATTGAAATCGTTCAAAACAAAAATAAGGTTGAGTATTCTCCAATCTTACCCTTGAGTCTCGCTCTGGTGCAACCCAATTTTCGTGTTGTCATTGTGTTTTCTTTATTTGTTGTTACTTCAATAATTAATTAGTTTATTTGTTTACTTGTTCATTATTTTTTAATTATTTTTCAATTTATTTGTCTTAGATTGTCTTAGCTTTTATGGCTTACCCCTAATTACAAGTTTTAAATAGTAGATTCTAGTTATTCAGTTCAATTTGCTTTATAGTTATTTCTGAGTAACCTAAACTGAAGTCGTTACTTTTTATGTCATCCGATTGCACGCACGTGCAATGGATGACATATTGTGAGGGGGAAATTTCACTCACTCACTCTGCTGTTAAGCCCGGCGCACACTAGAGCTATCAGCTGAGCTAATGGTCATTCGTGACAGTTGGCCTGAGCAAGTTCCTCCAGTGTGCGGGGACGTTTCGAGCGCTTTTGGTCATTCGTGCCATCGGCGCCGAATATTCAACATGTTGAATAATTTTGTTCACGAATGAACATATCCTCCAAGTGTGCGCGCCTGCTAAGCTATCAGCTTTGCAAAATGACATCAATTTGTTGAATTCGTATGCGTGGAAAGCTGCGCTATAAAATTTAAAATGGCGTCGAGCAGTGTTATTGTTGCTAAAGCGTTGGATCAAGACAAGTTAGTAGACTTCGCCTGATTATCCTACGTCTGTATAGTGTTAGACGTGTATATATATAGAGAGAGATTAAAAACCGAGATGTACGCGATACTCAGAAGAGACCCAAGAAATGGCTGAAAAACTTGGAAAGAAATGTAAGTTATTTTAAACAGAGATACAAAATCGTGAATGCATATCACCTTTTAAAAATTGAAAGTAATTTCCAAAATTTAGCAACAACAGCAGAAGTAAAACTTTTTCGTCTGAACTCGAACCCTGCGCCATTATTTACATTCGATTCTCTGGTCAAATGGGCTCTGGGTACAAGATTGTGCCTTATTGTGCATGCGTATTTGTGCCATTTTGCTAAGCTGATAGCTTAGCAGGCGCGCACACTTTGAGGAAATGTTCATTCGTGAGCAAAATTATTCATTATGTTGAATAATCGGCGCCGATGGCACAAATGACCAAAAGCGCTCGAAACGTCCCCGCACACTGGAGGAACTTGCTCAGGCCAACTGTCACGAATGACCATTAGCTCAGCTGATAGCTCTAGTGTGCGCCGGGCTTTAGCTCGATTCACCCAAATATGGGGAAAAACTCCACGTGCGTGCGTTATCAAAAAAATTCTTCCTTGCCTTTGCGAAGCTGTGAACAAGAAGTGTTTTACGTGCTCAGCCTGAGGTACAGGATTTTGTTCGCCGTCGATTTTACAAACAAAACGCATACATAATGACAAGGAAAATAGCAGGCTTAATATTGTCAAACAAAAAACATTTTGCTAAGGATTTCATCTAAGTTTTGCCGAACAATGTCCAACTTTGCTTCCTACAGTAGCTCTAATCGAAATTTTGAACTTCGCAAGCTTGGGGACTTCCAAATAGAGCGGAGGGTTTAGTTTGCAGGACTTGCAGGACTACAGAACCGGAAGAAAAGAAGAAACTAAGAGGAGGATATTTTGGTAATAAATTATTTTTTTGTACAATGTGCATCCGATTGACCTTCGATCCGACCTGGAGTTTTAAACATTACAGTAGAATGTAATGGAACTATTCTAGAGTCTCTAATACTTAGCTGCTGCTTCTTGCCTTTTCAGGTCAAGTAAACAACGCCTTTAGATTTCAGTGCTTATCGTGGCTTTTGTCAAGATCACATGCAAACAATTTGTGGCGTTGTGCGCGAATGTCCCAGTACAAGATTGTTCCCGTGAAATCCAAATATCCTTTGAAAGTAAGAACGGTTCGAAGCAGTTCCTAAATGAATATAAACAGCCTATAAAATTTACAGTTTTACCCAGGAATGTTTTCTTACTTACCTTAAACGGTCTAGTAGATGTTCGCGAATGGTTATGGTCGGATGAGTACACAAAGAAAACACATCAAAACGTCTCTTCCGGCTCGTCTTATATATATCCATCCTGCCCTTCTCTGTAATCTAAATTGTTTGTACAAACGTTTATTATCTTATTCAGCAATGTTTTGTTATCATTCCAGTGTACACCGGAATATATCGTGCAGACAAATAGAAGTTTTTTTTGCCGGTTGGACAAATTTTTAATAAATGCAGCTTGGCGTGATGCGAAATGCATCGGCTCCATGGTTCATTGACTGCAAAGCGTCATTGTTTTGTATATTATAAAAATTGGGCTTTTCAGATTTCAAATTATATTTGGTTCTAATATAGCAAGAAATTGCCATTATTTCTAGACGAAATTATTTATTGTGGTCTATGAAATATGCATCAGAGAGCAACATTAAAAGGACATGCGTTATTAACAATCTCTTCAGTCTAAAGAAAGTTTAATAGATGACCCTTATCTTACTCTTCTCGTTTTAAAGACAATCAAATATGTCTGACAACAAAACTATTAAAGGAGTAAGGAGCCGTATAGGTGAAATCGGATGACGTAGCTCATAGACCCCTTTGATTCTATAAAACGTAAACCTTTTTTTCGCTACATATATATGGTAAGAAAAGTCTTGTTGTTGTTGTTGTTGCTGTTAATTGATATACAGTATATATCGCTTCTGTTTTGCTTTGACCAATTTAATGTGTCTCGATGTTACGATACGAATACACTCTTTTTTTATGAGAACGGCTATTTTAGGCCGAGGCTGAATGCTGTTAGATATTTTGGGGATTTTAGCAAAAACTGAAAAGCCATGAAGCGCTCTAATAAGCCAACGGGGGGCTTCTTTGTTTTCAGACCTTTCAGACGGGTGACTAACATTAGAGAAGGGGCTTGTTTCAAAGTTGTTAATAGTCAAAGGCAGAAACACAACACGTAAAGTATGGATGCCAAACATGTTTAATAGCATTGACCAGTAACTCTCTGTTCCTCTGGCACGGCCAGCAACGACAGGGGCTTAAAATATCATTTTTATTTTGCCGGCCTTTTTTGACCATGTCTAGCTCGTTTTTTGACGTCTTCGTAGTGGAATAAAATTCATACATTCAGAACACACTGCCGGCGCGTGTGGAATTTTATTACAACACTCCCAGAGACAAACTTCGTGTTGTTCCTGGGTTTAGTCGACATCATTTTTGCATAATTTTTGTCTGAAAGCCAGTAGATGTGAAAGTTGATGCTGTGAATGGTGACAGTCAGTTTGCTTGTGGGAAAGGGTTGGGTCAACATTGCCTCTCGTCCTACCCCCGTCAAAACCATTATCACAGTTTTTATGTATTTGTATTTTTTTTCATGTATTTAAAACCGTGGCAACACTGCAGCAACCTCATGGTCCTAATTACTAAACTATGCAGACATTCAACACCTGTTTTATTGTTTCATCTTGCAAAAAAATGGTTTATAGTTCGTAAAATAGCTCGTACCTTAACTCTCTTCAGTAGTTACTTGTCTTTGTTTTCACTAGCTAATTATCACGTTAGCTAAACACGTTAAGGCTGTTTCCGTTCCTGGCAGGATGAGCAACTGAGTGTAATATAGAGGCACGTCGTCGGATAATACATAGACATGTAACTGGTAAAAACAGGAGCACATTGCTTGCTAGCACAGAAACACGTGGCTGACTAATACAGAATTTGTGACTGGCTAAAAGATATTTTCATCCACTATCTTGGGATGACCCAACGCCGAAAAATACCCTCTTTGATTTCTCATTTTGAACTTGAGCTTTAACTTATGTCCCAATTTGGATTTTAGTTGTGTCCCTTAGAAATAGTCTCCCAGGCTAATAAACCAACTCCAAATATTCTCTATGGATTTATGACGTCACCAATCCAAAGGTTCCGTGCATCTGCAGCCCTGGGCGTCCAGAACAACCCCTGCTCTTTTACAACCAAAGCAGCAGTACTGGGTGTTTCTAAAGGTCACGACAAATTCCTGAGAGCAGTTTCCGCACTGACTGCCTTGCCAACAGGTGTTGTTGATGTCTTTTGGAAAGCAAGAGAAAAATAAACAGTAGTTGGATAAACGTTTCAAGTTGAGTATAAACAACATGGTAAGCATTCAGCCTTCTTATTTGACTGTTGAAAATGTTCAGGCAAAGGACTAACACAAGTTTAATTAACACAAGCCCTTTTTCTTTTTTAACTTAGCAATGTTTCTCTTGATGGTTCTCAAGGTCTTAAGAAAAGTTGAACCTGATCTAGAAGCAGAGATAGGTTGCTTACTAAATAGTTGTATTTTCAAAGGTTAATATTACAACGGGTTGCAAATTCCTACAGCTTGTTAAGATGGGTCAGCCAAAGCTTATGTCTTATAAGGCGGTATTTACATAATACCAAATCGAGTTTCATTCCGGAACGAGATCTTTTTTATACTATGTTAAAAATAGTTAGTAGCGGAGTGGAACTTGAAGCAGCGGATTGGAGGACCCCTTTACAGGAGAGCGTCAACTCGAACAAATGATTGCGGTGCGCATGCTCTATTCGATGCAGTCTGCCACACGTTCGACGCAGCCATCCATTTTGTGCGGGAACTAACCCTTTCACCATTTACGATTTACGTTGCCAAGAAAGTTCAAAGTACAAAACTAACTACCCAAATAATGAGTTACGCTCCATTGCTCAAAAAATAACTTTCAAGTAGAGGCCGTGTTCTAAACAACAATGTAAATGTATCACCTTTTTCCATGAGCAATGGAGCGTACTTGGTAATTGAGTATCTAGTCTTGTCCTTTGAACTTTTTTGGCAGCGTAGGTCAGGGTTTTTAGGCTAAAGAGTAAAGAACTTAACTCACTGAAACATCTTGAATTTGAGCATGATCTGATCTCATAGTTGGCCCCAGGACAACACTGGCCGCCATTGGCCGTTCCAGTGTGGTTGCGAAGCCGATACTGGGTTCCGCTGCCACAGGTTTTGCTGCAGTCACTCTACGGCCCAAAAGAAGCCCAGCTACAGTCCACAGGAGCTGAAACAATTAGTTGATATATAGGTAAAAGTTGATGTTCTAACCAGTTTCTTTGTTGGTTTCTTTTGTGATGCTTCATATTTCAATGGCGATCTTCCTAAGGTAATGATTCATAAGTTGCGCATTGCACCCTCTTTCTGTACTTTATCCAAGAAAGTTAATGAAGGATCAATAGAGGCTACAAAAAATATATCTTTCATTTCTTACGTGGACAAGTAGTAACGCCACAGGCTCTTGATTCTGAAATAGAACCCAGGCAGAGGTTGCCCCCATTGGACGGCGGAGGGTTATTGCAGAATCGAAATCTTCTCTGGATTCCACTACCACAGGTTGCAGAACAAACTGACCAATCGAGCCAACTACTCCATAAACCGTTGACTAATAAAAAAAATAAAAACTGATTGCAGTTTCAAGTGGTTTTGTTTTTTATGCGTGGTATGATATGCTATTGTCAAAGATTCATACCGGGCCGACAACGTGTCTTCTTTAAGACTAGAATTTCGTTCCCTTGTCTCCAAAACCATACAGCAATCTTGACATCCTTGGTATACTATGTTACCTTCAATACGTGTACGTATACATTCACTGTTGTAGCTATTTGAATGATAAAGTTCAAAGACCAAGTTAATATCTGCACAAAACCAACCCAGAGCACAGTTCTGTGTCTATGCGACAGGGCAAATCCCTTTTCCTGTTCTCTCCCTAGATATGCACAAATCCAAAACTAAGCACTTTACCTGGGGTTGGGCAGGAAGGTCTCTGGCATATCCGTATCTCTTGTACATCCCCAGGGCAGGGAAGTCCGCCGTTGGATGGTGGAGGATTTGTACACGATCGAGCCCATCTCTGAAAACCTGTTCCACAGGTTTGACTGCATGCAGAAAATGGTGACCAAGAACTCCAACCTCCATTTACTTTGTGTAGAATGTAAAAACAAATAGAAGGTGTAATTTTCATTTTGTTTGACTACAAATCTTTTCCCATTTCTTGTCGGCTGCGAGGATTGATGGACATGCTTGAATATATGTGTGCATATATAGAACAAAAAGAAAGAGAAACATCTTGTCATAGATGGGACTCGCGCCCACGTTCCCCGGATTATTATTGTGTGATGACCACCGCACTACCGCGACAACCATGCTTGCTACAAAGCTTTCTTACGCGTTGTTTGGCCATATTGAGAAAGTTTTTCTTTCAGAGGCTTGATAGGAAAACCTAAAACCCCGAGTTTCGCTAAAGGTTTCAACGCCACAGGGTGCCAAACAATATGCTTACCTTACTAGCACTTTTGCTTGAAAACAAATTTTACAGTTAATCATTTCGTTAGATTCATGAGGTAGAATTCAAAATTTTAAACGTAACTCTCAACAGACCAAAAGACAAGCACTGAAATTTTTGGGGTGCTTTCCTAGAAGACAAGATGGCATCTAAGAGTAGCTGTCAAGTAAAATTATTCAATCATCCACTCAACCTGGACATAGACGTATCAGGCAAGACCGAGTTTGCTGGCCACCTCCAAAGCAGGGCTTGCCTCCATTAGGTGGTGGAGGGTTCGTACAACTTCTTGTTCTTAGTTGAGTTCCCGGATCACAGGTTCTATCGCATTCAGACCATTGGGACCAGTCGTTCCAAGTTCCATCCACTTTTAAAGAGAAAATCTTGTCAACCCATCTACCATCCTTCAACTGTTCTATTTATGCATTTTATATACTCTTATATTCATAGCTACTAAATATGAGTAAAAAATCTAAAATAAGCTGTTCTCCAGGTAGTGTTTTCAGATATCTTTAACAGTAATATTAAATATCAGTGACGTGTCTTGCGTTCAAAGATGACTATACTTCATTGCAAGGACGTGCAGTTGTTACACCGAGGAGTGTGTAAATTGCATGGGCTTGCACCAAATCTAGTTTAGAGATATTTTTAAGGGCCTTATACTCGATTGAAGATTATCATATTAAAGGATCCAGCCTCTCTTTGCTTTTGTTTATAGAAACGAGAGTAATACAAAAAAACCTTATTGCTGACATTGTGGTCATCCATCAACTACACAATGCCACTGATGCCATGAACTACACAATGCCACTGATACCAGAATAGCCAGCAGGTTAGAACCAAGAGTAGTTCAACTTTCCAAGCAAAAAACATCGAAAACCTATAACCCATATTGGCAAGAACATTGTGATGACTCTCTACTATTCATTGACTGTAAGCATGTCCTTAAAAAACTATTGGCCTTTAACTTTTTTCCCAAATACCGTGGCCTTACAAAAGCAGTATTTATCAAACTAAAGAGTTTTTTGAACGTAATTCACATCAGACTTAAAGACAAGCACTGGATTTTTAGGACTCTTGCCTAGAAGAGAAGATGGCGTCAACAACGTGCTTTAGCTGTTAAAACCTTTTACTCAACTTGGGCATAGAGGTATCAGGCAAGACCGAGTTTGCTGGCCACCTCCAAAGCAGGGGCTGCCTCCATTAGATGGTGGAGGGTTCGTACAATTTCTTGTTCTTGATTGAGTTCCCAGATCACAGGTTCTACTGCAGACGGACCACTGAGACCAGTTGTTCCAAACTCCATCAACTTTTGAAAAAAGAGCCAATTGTTTAGGTTTATTCCACGTATATTATCTACTGTGAAGTTCAAGGCTATTAAAACATGAATTAGAAATAAATGATACTATGGCTCCGCGAGGAAACGAATTTTATCTTTGATTGTTGAAAGTATCTCCCATGAGTACCTCCAAGGGGCCATGCAATGTTCTGCTTGTTTTGTAAAGATACAGTCGAATTTCCTACCTAGGAAACATTTTTTAAACCGAGTAGTTCAACTTTCAGAGCAAAAGTACATTCAACACCTAGAAGCTCGATTTTCAAGGATATTCTGATCAGTCTCTACTATTCGTTATCGTATACCTTTTTCACATATGCTTTTAGCTTGAAGAATACATACAACTCTACATTTACTTTCTTAAATGTTCCTAAAAAGGTATTCACTTAACAACTTTTTTCCAATACCGTGAACATACAAAAGCACTTTTTATCAAAATAGAGATACTGAAATTTCCTGATTTTGATTGTTTTGATAATGTAATTTCATGAACGATTATCATTTTGTCGTCTAGCAAGTATTCTTTTGATTCATCCTTTACCGAGGTTGACCTAAGGCATAACTACAACACAATGCTTGCGTCAGAAAACAGCGCCTTTTCTTTACCTCAAAATACGGACAAACTGCGGAAAACATGAATATGGTACATCGGTGCCAAAGTTCGGAACTCCAATGATGAAAAACTGATAAATTCAACAGGTAAAGTTAAAAATATAACCCTTAAGTCAGCTTGCTAGAATCTTATACAAATGTATATTTAATTAACAGGCTGTCTTTACAAAGCAGGTTAACATATGCACAAATCCAAAACTAAGCGTTTTACCTGCTGGAATTGGGCAGGAAGGTCTCTGGCATACCCGAATCTCTTGTACATCCCCAAGGCAGGGAAATCCGCTGTTGGATGGTGGAGGATTTGTACATGATCGAGCCCGGCTTTGAAAACCTGTTCCACAGGTTTGACTGCATGAAGAATACGGGGACCAGGCACTCCAGCCTCCATTGATTATGACTGTGTATAAAAAGCAAAAACAAATAGTTTAGCCGAACTCTCTTCCCTCAACTGCTTTATACCACGTATTTTATCTACTCTGAAGCGGAAGACTACTAAAACATGAGTAACAAATAAATGATACTATATGCCTCCGCGGGAATACGAATTTTATCTTTGATTGTTGAAAGTACCTCTCATGAGTACCTCCAAGGGGCCTCGTAATGTTCTGTTTATTTTGTAAAGATACAGTCGAACTTCCTGTCTAGGAAACAACTCTTAAACCGAGTAGTTCAACTTTCAGAGCAAAAGTACATCCAACACATAGAAGCGAGATTAGCAAGGATATTCTGATCAATCTCTATAATTCAAAATACTCAACTATGAGGCGCGAAGCCAGATCATCAAAATAACAAGTCTAGCGCACGTGGGTATGCAGGTGCGTGGGACTTTGAATCACAAGAGGCACTAATAAATGCAGTTGAGCACTCCTTCTTCGCTCAGTCTCTGATCAGCGCCAAGGAGGAAGGTGGAACTCTCAACTTTCCACGAGTTTTCTGCCAATAATACCTCCGACGAAAATATCTCAACCAAATGGTTAATTTCAGATGACCAAAATACAAGAAGTTCCAACTCCAACAGACAAATCTTTCTAGAGCAAGCGCCGGAAAGTTGTAAGCCCGGACCACAGGCGGGACAGTAAGCTCGTCAATTAAAGGGTGAAGAGAAACTCGAAGGAAGCGGTTAAGTCCTGCTTTTCTTGTCCTTCCATTTTGTGAATTTTTAATTTACTTGTAATTGTCATGACGAAATTGTTTAGTAAATCTTTTTACAGCGTAACTGTTTCAATAGAATAGTTTTTGTTTAGGCCATTATGGCCTTTGCGATACGCCTGTCAAGTCGTTATTTCGCAAGTTCATGATTTTAGAATTGGTTCATTTGCTAGTGTGCAATTTTATTTTTCCAGATAATTTTCTGATATTTTCTGGGCAGGATAATCCCACACGATTGAGTTAACAATTGCCTGATGGCCCAATCTCAATTGAGCCCCTTACATGAGGTCTCATTGTCAGCATTATAAATTTTTTCAAGTGGAAAAGAGATTTGGGAGGCCATCGTTCAGTTTTTGGGCAACTCAGTTAAAAAAATCAAAGTAAATAGATGATTAAGAGATGCCTATTTAATGTTGTAATTTAATTGCAGTTTCATTGTATTACTCATCACAGATTGTTGGTTACGATGATAAGAATGCTGGGAATGGATGATATTTTCTTTATACTCAGCAGTTTTTTTCAATTTTCTTGATTTTTTACCTTGTATAGATAACGAGGTTTCCGGGGCTTGCTTGGATTGACAGTTGTGAAAAAGAGTACCTCAACAAACTCCCTCGGTTTTGCCGGGTCATGACTGTCTCCCCTTGCCGGCCCCTGGGGTTCCCCATTAGCGTTTGTTAATCCAAACTTGTTTGTAGCAAGAAAGTTTTCGTTGTCGTCTCAGAATTATTGTCATTTGACTTGGAATTCGGAGTGCGACTTAGAATTTGAACGAAAACTTCGATCTTGTACTCGGTTTTTATTCAAAGTCACTTAAGTGGGTTAACAGGTTGGGGAACTCTTTTGGGGTCGGCACTGGGGTGGCACTCCTAAGCACTTTCGAGTGAATGATGAGGCTAGATTTGCCATGCAGATAAGTTACCTTGGAGATCCTGCAACCTTTTGTGCTGCAGAGGCTCACAATCATCTCTATCAATAGCAAGAGACATTTTGAAGCGGTTCTCCTCTCGTGCTGTGCCTCGGCCAGATTATCGACGACCGATATTTTAATTGTCTTTATCAGTGAAATGACGCTAACGTTAAGACACGTTTCGTTTGTGCCTTTCCTTCACCCACAACCACAAAACGGCCGCGTCCGGAGCCATTTCAATTGCAATTAACCCTTCCCCGTATGTTTGGGGTAAGAATTGGGTGATAGGATGTGGAAGTTTAAGGATGGGAGGTTTGTTTTAAGGATTGGAGTTTTAAGGATTGGAGGTTTAAGCGTTGCTTTGGGGTCTTTTACGTTGAATATTACCTTGTTTTGGGTGTACTGGAAACAAAGCTGGCTAGCGCATAGATCAACTTTTCCATTTCTTATACAATGAGCGTGAGAAGAAAGTGTTTTGAATAAGGATACTTTTCACAATACTCAATTTTGAGGTGCGAAGCCAGAACATAAAAATAACAAGTTTAGCGGATGTGTGTAGGTATGCAGGTGCATGGGACTTTGAATCCCAATGGGCACTAATAAATGCAGTTAAACACTCCTTCTTCGCTCAGTCTCTGATCAGCGCCAAGGAGGAAGGCATTATAGCTTGAAGAAATACATACAGTTCTACTTTTACTTTATTAGAATATTCACTTACTAGAATGCTATACAAGTTTATAAATATCATAACCTTAGTTATGGGCTCCTGTAAATATTTAACTAACAGAGTCTTTACATAGCAGGTTAACATACTTATGCTCAAACCCAAAACTAAGCACTTTACCTGGGGTTGGGCAGGAAGGTCTCTGGCATATCCGTATCTCTTGTATATCCCCAGGGCAGGGAAGTCCGCTGTTGGATGGTGGAGGATTTGTACACGATCGAGCCCATCTCTGAAAACCTGTTCCACAGGTTTGACTGCATGCAGAAAATGGAGACCAGGCACTCCAGCCTCCATTGATTATGACTGTGTATAAAAAGCAAAAACAAATAGGTGGTTTGATTTTGCATCGTAATTATTTTACGCCCCAAATCCTTTCCATTTTCTTGTCGGCTGCGATTTTGAATGCTTAGACATGAACATAGAAGTCCTCCCAGGGAAGCGTTTTTTTAATTAGAATTATCAAAGGGGAGTGTTCGTAGAATAGTGGAACTGCAAACAGTTTTGGCATGCTGCTGGTAAACTGTTTTTGGTTTTTAGTTCAACAACTTATACAGTTGGTACAGGTTTATGTTTGCTCTGACCTAATAAGTTCCTTTGAAGGCATTTTCGCCTGACGAGCATTTGTTTCCTTACTTGTGTATTTTCTATACCAAGTTTCCTATTTTCGCTTGCTTGTCTCAGTGTAATTAAGCGGCCTTAATTTAAGAGTTTTTAACCAGTTTTCATCTGGCTTTATCTTTAGTAAAATTTAAATAATCTTTTTACCTATACAGTGTCGTATCAGGCAAGACCGAATTTGATGGCCACCTCCAAAGCAGTGTCTGCCTCTATAGATGGTGGGGGTTTGCACATTTTTGTGTTCTTAGTTGAAATCCCGGATCACAGGTTCTACTGCAGACAGACCATTTGGACCAGTCGTTCCAAACTCCGTCAACTTATAAAGAGAAACCATTATAAGATTGATTACTACTCATCAACTTTCCCTTTATCATTACCTTGTCATGAATGACGTCAGGTTTCCGAGTTCACTCACTCGGCTGGGAACTTTTAATTGATGAATTAAAGCATGCATTTGTTATCGGTTCACAGGGAAAATATTTTTTCCTGCCATCCACACTTAAGACTGCAAAGGAGGCGGTACGCCTTGTTTTGAAACAATCCAGAAGCGGTCGCGAGTGAACACGTGAGTGAGTGAGTGAAGTACCTCGCTTCGCTCGTGCGGCGGGAATGTTGGGTTCTAGATTGAACGAAAAACAAAACCAATTTCTCCTTTGCAGGCTATCCACACTTTCAACTGACAATTCATTTACTTGAGTGCGTCACGAAACTATGGCGCATGCGAACGGTGGAATGAAGAATGAAGGATTTCACCACGAAGCAAGCGACTCATCGTGGTTGAAAAATTTTAACATTCTTCTTTTTCTTGGGTGGGTTGATTTCCATGCCCCTTCTTTACATTGCCGAAAATTAAGAATAAAAAATAAAAAAAAGATACAGTTTATCAATAGTTTGTCACTGAGCGTCAACAAAACCGGCTTTAGGGCCCGCGAAATACTGTTATTGATACGCAAAGAATATGTTCAAAACGCGCTGGGTTGAAAGGCAACAAACACTAGAAGCCATATTATATATCCTCCCCCCTATCTGAAATCCTTTATTAGCCCCTGCTATCAGTTCTATAACTTCACGGATAGAACGTACCTAAACATGGTTGAGTGTTACAGCGTCTTATCTCAACTCTGGTGGCAGCGCAAATTCCCAAGTTGGAAAGGCAGCCGCGCCGCCTTCTCACCTGGACTCCTGAGCCACAGCTACAGCTACAAGTGCTCCACGATCGCGGTGCTGTTGATAAGTAAGAGGTGGAGGAGATGACGCACACTTGCAGCACACGAAGTATGCTTAATGAAATACCAAGCACTCTTCATCAAAATACTACAATAAATTGAACATGTGGACACAACATGTAATTGTCAGACAGTCATTTCAGGTTCATTGGTTTAATCAACTGTGTACCATTTCACATAATCAGGAGTCACCATGACAGCTTAGACTTAAACAAATTTATCCTAATTTAACTTAACTTACGTCTAGGGTGGAATTAGAAGTTAAGTCGCCTAAGATGGTACGGCGCTAAGCTTTAAGACATACTGTTATTTGTATGCCTTGAATGAGTCAGGCTTTGTAAAGCGCTGGTAGAGTGTCAGGGCTGCGGAGCCCTAGGGCTGGGTGGACCTTAGCCCAATCAAAGATTTTGTCGAAGAAAACTAACAGAAATTTATGGTGAAAAATTAGAGAAATGCATTTCTGGTGATCTCAAAAGCTCGAAATTTTAAAAATTTCTGGGGGAGCTGGTTGGGTCGTGGTACGCGCCAGCTTAGTCCCCCGAAATATGCTCCGCGGTCCCTGAGTATCGAAGAGGCATGAGGGCTTGGATTGCCTAAGTTCCTGGATCCGCGCCTGGAGAAAACTGTACCCCCAGTTTGAATCTGCGATTGCCTTGTTGAATTCTTACAAGTAAGCCCGAGTTCACGCCTAAATGGTGTCTAGTTACTGCTTCAACTGGTGACCATCATGCAACGCTGTGTCCAGCAAATTAAGTCTTGTAAAACATCTTCACATATCAATACTGTGCTATTACAATTACTATACACGAGACTTGAGCAAGAAGACTAACTGAGATCTAGATAAAGTTAGGGATATTGAAAACTAAAAAGCAAGCATGAAGTGCAAATATGCAATATTGCCGAAATATGGCACAGTATATCAGTATCTGATCTCCTAGAATCATATTTTTTGGATCAAGATGTTTTTTTTTCGAAATTTGTCTTGTTCTATATGTAAAGCAAAGCAGTCAAAACAAAAAAAAATCCAGACCTCGTTTGCTTTTGATCTTTTTCATGTTTTTTTTTCAAGTATCTCGATCTCTACTTTTTTAATTAGTTTAGGTTGTCGTTTCCGGTTATCGCTAATGACTATCTGAATATTTAGGATTATTCTAACGAATAGTAAAGTCGTATCTTTTTTGATATATGCAATTGTGAGATCTCAGTTTTAAAACAAAATGGTCTATCTATTTATTTTCAAAACTAACTTTCTAAAGTACATACTAAAGTATAATAACAATATATTATTATTAATAAAAATAATAATAACAATGTTAATGATAATAATAATTATAATTAACGTTATTATACACAGGATTTAAAAAAGCTGCCACTTATTCACAAATGAAGCTGTGTGTGAAACAAAGTAAGATAAAGTATAGATAGTTGTACAAAGAAAAAAAAATTTATTAAACCTAATGAGTCTATATTACAAAATGATGCATGCGAATAAAATGTAAAACGCCTCGGCAATCTAGTATATGGGTTTGTTTCTCTAATCAGTAACTTGAAACAAAGCTTCTTATCGATGGGTTTTTAACCTCTATGTAAGCAATGAATAGCAAAACTCTTTTTTTCAAAATTTCCTTTTCGTGTTCGAGTGAACATAAGCAAGCTCTGACAAAATATGTTTTTTTCTTTGGTTCTTTAAGAATTGTAAAATTTGATGTTTGATCTAGCCGCTATGCACCGTTCGTCCTAATAATTGTTTCCGATATATTATATTACTCACATTTTTTTGTCGATAATTACAGAGCAAAATATAGTTGCTCTAAAAGTGCATTGTTTCAATTTTTTAGTTTCACAATTACACTTAAGGCTATATGTAGTACTCACATAATGGTAGTGAAGTTAGTAGAAATTATTTCACTGCTGCTTGATAATTGCCAAGTAGATAATTATAATATTTTGGAGATAAGTATTGAAACAGAAGTAATAACCTGTATGCATTGCGGTGCTCTGGTTTGAAGTTAACTACAACACATACAACAATGTAAATAAAGAAAAGTAAATATCTTTATAAATTATTCTAAGCTTTTCCCCCCGAACCCTAAAAGCCACAACTGAATTCGCATGAAAAACACGGGCATGCACGTACAGTATGTAGTTAGAACAACGGAAATACTGACGTCAAAAAGATCTCCTTCTACAGATGTTAAACGATTGCTTTTTCTATTTAAAACCAAACACATGCACATCTGACTTGTTAACATGAAAATAATCTCATTCTAGACCACACAGGTCCTTCGAATTTATTTTTAGTGTTCTCGAGCTATTTGTGTAAGCCGTTCATATCATACAATAGATTTTTATATGAAATATGGGTATAATTATGGTGTAAAGGATATTTTTGGGGAATCAATCCTATCAGGAGTTGCTTGTTTTTAGCAACTTTAAATTCGGTTCGACTACCATAAAGTAAAAGGGCCAACAAAGTATAATTGTATTGACGGGCCTTCTTAAACTAAAGAAAATATCAAAAATTTATTTTTCTGAATACTTAATTGTTTCCTTTTCTATAGTTTTACTACCAAATAGTACGTTCGTTTAACAATCCGTTACAGCGAACATTGTAACTTAGACGTTGATGGTCTACAAATTATGGCTAGCTATTGATCCTTTTAGAAATGAAAGTGTCGGCAAATTGCGAAGAGTTCTCGAATTATCGTCCTCCTTTTTGGCATGTCTTGTCTTGAGATTTCGGTTTTTTTTCCTTCCGTCTCGCAGTCTCGGATTTTTTTTACAAAATGGCTTGCGTTTTCGGCTTCTCAGGAAGAGCTCGAAATCTCCGTTTCCTATCAAATTTATTTGGTGGTGTTTTGGTATTTTCAGTGGGGTCTTGGGTTTTTCGTAACGTAAAATCTTTTATTGCTTTTCAGAGTCTCGGCCGTATTGACATCTCGGACAGTCTCGAACTTATCATTCGAAACCCCAAGCATTGTTCGGAGTCCGGCTGGTATGTCAAGGAGCAGATCTGTAAGATGCTGTCTTTCTTCAAAGCTTTACCGAGCCAGTATATATTCGGGAAAAATGACTTGTCAAAAGCATAAACCTGTACTGCGGAGTCTCAGCTAAACACAGACAAAAAGTCTCTATGGCTAGACTGGCTGGTCCTATTCCTTATGTTATATTTTAATGTAGGAAAAAGGAGCAAAACAGTGTTTTTCTCCGCTTTTACAGAAAAGAAATGAACATTAGAGTAAAATTGAAGAATGATTTGAAACAAAAGTAAAAGATATTTGTCATGTATGTGGAAATAGCGAATCTTTGACAAAATCTCGGGAACAATGTAGTAACTATCTATTGGAGTACGTTTCATTTGGTAGAAGGTGCGGCCAAAATACACATCGCTAATTTGCTATGTTGCCAGCATGGTGAATACCCGATGGTGCAGTGGTCATCACGCCTGATTAGAATACAGGAGACGCGGGTTCGAGTCCCAACTCGGGCATGACACCGATTTTTTCGGATGAGTGTGTAGTAAAGGTAAAATGCACAGTTTGTGTTCAGTTCTCATATGTATCTTTGTTGTAACCTTTACTAAGCCTCCAAAAAAAATACTTTGACTTTAGGTAAAAATATTGTTAAAAGTCTTTAGAGTAGTTACATTTATTCAATACTGTTCTGTTGTAAAGCAATCGTTGGAAGTGCTATGCTGTGTTGAGTAATAATAAATTGTCAGTGTTGCAAGATTTTGTACTTATAGTGCAATTGTACAACTCCATTGTTATATTTTGACATAAAAAAGTTTACAACTATATATCATGCTCATTCCAAACCTATGAAGAGTGAACTATCTAAGTTTAAGAAAACATAGAAACAAATATTCTACTATGAAACTGCACCATGTGCAATATATTTTTGTATTTTAAGTTGCAAATAGTTGGTCGACAAGAACACTTCCAATGCCCCTATACCTCTATCTAAACTGAGAACAACGATAGAATAAAATGAACTGGTCCAACAAAACACAAAGGTTTAGAATGAAAATTGACTCCAACTCACTTTGGCAACCAACTTTGAACGAGACCACAAGCAGAAGAGCACACTGAATCAAGTCTAGCTTAAGCATCTTCATACAAGTGAGAATGTTGCAAGCCGCAGTGTCTTGTGTCTGGAGGCCCGACAACCACTGGCATATCTTACAGTGCTATTATGATCATAAAATACTTCATTTGGACCTAAAAATAACACAATTATTATAATCAGAGGTACCTTTTGGCATTTATTTACTTGTCTGCACGATGAACCAATATTTTTAAACTGTCGAGGCGATCAGATATCAGCACACGACAGAGCTCAATCATAATTTCAAAATAAAACTACCTATGCTCCATTGTAAATACGTTTGCTACTTTCAATCAGCTAAAGTGAAAAATAAGTTCTTTAAAATCTTAGTCTTCGGAAGTTCTAAGGACAAGTCAGTTGTTCCTACGTTAGCTGTTTGTCTAAGCAAAACGTTGGCGTGGTTTAGTAAAGTTAAGGTATCTTGTTGTATGACGTAGGTATTCAACTCCGAAAACTGAACAGTTAAATGGTATACCAAAAAGCCCCTAAGTCATTTAAGACAGCCAATTCTTTTAAGTGTCTTTTGACCTTACGATTTCTTTTGTATGTTTTGTTTCCTAAATTAATACTACCCTTAAGTGTCTTTTAAGAATACATATATATACACATTGTTTCTTTTATTACTCTGTTTTTCGTAATCCACAGCTTGTCTAATACGACTTGCGCTTCAAATGCTGTCGGTTCTTCAGTTGAAACTGTTTGTTAACAGAAATGTCTGAATTTGACAATCACTTCCTTTACGTTAGTGACGTACATAATACAACACATTTCGGTTGCAGGCTAAATATAAGAACATCTGAGTTAATTAGTTTTTCTTCAAGCCAGAAGTTGTGCAACATATTACAGCATGGTTTTTATTCGTCTTAGCTTGTAAAACAAGAAACAAAGAATTGGATTAACTGCGTCGCTGAGAGTTCTTGGAATAGCAGAAAATGCGTTTTTGTACAAATGGGGCCTAGAACCGACTTTTTTGCCATGAAGATGAAAATTTGTTTCTGTTCTCGACGAAACCTCGAGACACATCATCAGTCCTAGTTTAGTTCAAACTCATCTAAAGGTTATGGATTTGCAGCAGATTTTAGAAAAATGACAGTTTGCCTCCAAACCTTGTGACGTCAATAGTTGACAACATTAGACGTCAGTATCTCGACAAAATAATTTTCCTGCTATTCCTCATTTAGCATGGTCCCTCCTGATAAGAACAATAAATTGTTTTCTCTCATGTTCTTTAGCAGCAGGACTAATGAACTTGTGGCCCTCTCCGCTAAAAAAAAGTAGGGGAGAGTACTCAGTGAGTACTGAGTCTCAAGTACTCACAAGCTAGAATACATAATTATTGTACTTAAAATGAAGACAAGGCAGGTAGAACTGTATCAACATCAACTAACTAACTGACTAACTGACGAACTGACTAACTAACTAACTGACTAGCTAACTAACTAATTAACAGACTGACTAACCGACTGACTGACTAACAGACTAACTAACTAACTGATTAACTGACTAACTGACAAGCTAACTAACTAACTAATTAACTAACTAACTAGCTAGCTAACTAACTAATTAATTAACTGGCTAACCGACTGACTAACTGACTAACTAACTAACTGATTAACTGACTAACTGACAAGCTAACTAACTAATTAACTAACTAACTAACTAGCTAACTAACTAATTAACGAACTGACTAACTAGCTAACTGACTAACTGATTAACTGACAAGCTAACTAACTAATTAACTAACTAACTAACTAACTAGCTAACTAACTAACTAATTAACTAACTGGCTAACCGACAGACTAACTGACTAACTAGCTAACTAACTAATTCACTAATTAACGAGCTGACTAACTGACTAACTAACTGACTAACTGACTAGCTAACTAACTAATTGTCTAATGTAACGACACAAAACGCTGAAGTTTGTGTTTTAGACCTTTACTGGATGAATTACACTTTGAGACAAGTCTGATAGCTCAACGAGACACAGAGGTTTGATCTTGAAGCAGACGTTGTCTAAAACTAGAGTTCAAAGTACGGACTGATGATTTCGGAACATTCTAGAAAGTTCCATGACTTTTCGTGATGTACATGTTAAGCTCTCAGAGTGTCTTCTTAAGTAAGCCGACTACTTAGACAAACTGCTTAGCTATGAACCTCTGGATGCTTGCATCCTAAGTGGTTCGGGTCATTTCAACTAGCATCTATAAGCTAGGTGATAAGTAATTTAGGTTTACTAAAGTTGGGCTTTGCGGCTTAATATACAAGTCTGAACGGAACTAGATAAACTGAACTGTTTGATTGACAGATACCAATGGAACACTGATGACTCATGTTGTACGCTAAAGTATCCTAGTTAGCCTTAGCTGAGTGTTGGCGATGTAACATCTCGCAAGAACGTTCCACCGTAAAATAAAGGTACGATCTCTTGGTACCTCTGCCTCGCGAGTGATTCCCTTAACGTGGGTTAAGTTCATTGATGTCCCGCAATAACCCAGTTACACTAACTAGCTAACTTACTAACTAACTCACAGTATTATCATCATCCGAGGCCGGGACTAACTAACTGACTAACTAACAAACTGATTAACTAACTAGCTAACTTACTAACTGACCAACTAAATAACAAACTTACTAACTAACTAACTTATTTGCTAACTAACAAATTAGTTTACTAGCTTGTTAACTAACTAAATGACTAACTCACAGCATCATCATCATCTTTTGGCTACCAAGGCCGGAACTACCTAACTGGCTAACTAACAAACTAAGTAACTAATTAACTAACTGACTAATTAACTATTTAACTATAGCTACCTAACTACCTACCTAACTAACTAACTAACTAACTAACTAGGGGAGGGATTAAAGGGGGAAACTTCAGTGTTGCACAATGAAGAAGAAAACGTCTAACTGTAAAAAGCTTTGACCTTGGCACGTATATCTCCTACTTTTTCATTGTGGAGTAAGGTATTGATCATAGAAGTCAAACATTGTCTACGTTAAGACACAACAGCCGTGAGATCGAGGGTTAGTTAATCGTTTTTTGATTGGCAGATGTTAGAAGATGTTCTTTTGCTGATGAAGTTGGCAGTCATGATCAATTGTAGATGCAATTCCAAAATATTGGAAAAAAAATCTTAAGATCTATAGACAATATAAAGGTAACACTAACGACGGATACACGTATACAGTTAGAAAATATTACAACAGGACAGTCAAAAATCCGTATTGAAAAGGCGACAGATAAGGATATCTATAAACATATTCAGCGAAAAAGCCGCCATTCCATCAACTGTAGAAAATGAGATAAGAAAATGCTTCTCGGTTGATATTGACACACTTTTAATATATAGTTTACCATTTAAAATAACAAAAAGCACCAAGGTTCAAAGTTTTCAATGCAAAAAAACGCACAGATATTTTCCAACAATCTGATCACTCCTTCATAGAATGCCACGAAAAAATGAACCTTCGGCAGAGAGTATTTAGTCTACTTACACCTATAATTGGTAGCTTGCAGTTGAAAAACTCTGAAATTATATATAGGATACTGCAAACTGAAAAAAAAATACACTAGCACTAAATTGGGCAATTCTAATAGCGAAATACTTTATATATTCGTTAAAGTGGCAAAAAATAGCTATAACATTTGCAGCATTTATTAAGCATTTGAAATATCAACTTAAAATCGAAAGGAAATAGAAAATACTTATGCAAAAAATCTGTCATTCAAATAGAAATTGCAGATAATTGAAAAAAGTAAAAACCAAAAAAAAAAAAATGAAATGGGAAACAAGTTCGTAGTTGCCCGCCTCGATAAGCTCTGCTGTTTGCGGGATTGCTATATCTATGTTCTTCCCATTTTTAATTTGGAAGTAAAAAACTTGTTTTTTATACAAATCGAGTCTATGTCAGTCTGTTATTTTCCTCCCTCGCCAAAAAAATTAAACTCTTCAACCAAAAACATAAAACTCTTCGATAACAACTTACAGCGTCTAGTCACTCTAGACTGTAAAAATTATGTAAGATATTTAGGAGTCTTGATTGATGATCACCTCAGCTAGCTGGAAATATCATATTGACTACGTAGCTACTAAGAGTAGTAAGATATCCGCCATTTTGCTCCCTGTAGCATTTTAGTAAGCCTTTACCGTTCATTAATCTTACGGAACCATGTCTGTCCTATGGCGTCGTTTCCTGGGGTTGTGCCGCAAACTCGCACATACACGCTTTTTTTTTTATTGGAAGAGCTTTATAAGAACAACGAGGCTCAGATTGGCCAAAATTTAAGAATAAGTTGAGGCTCGGGGCTTGATAGCTAGTTTTTTTTAAAAATCTTTGTATAAACTGAGATTCGATCTTTAACTGAACATTAAAGTATAAACAAGAAATGCTTCGCAATTTATAATCACTTGAAATCGTCTCGGGGGAAATGTCTGCGAATCCACGGTAAATTCTCAATGATAAATTGTTAGTGTTTAATAACTAACACCAAAAATACAATAACCACTAAGTGTCCTGGGATTTTTGACACAAAAACACCTAGCAGGACATTATTTTTGTCAATGGTTTTTCTTGTTCATTTCTTTTCTTTCCAATTTTCTTTCACTCAGTTTTTTTCATTAAAGTTTATAATTAAGTAGCTAAAATTAAATGGCACATTTCCGTAATCGGATTTTTAACGGAAGCGTACAGTAAATGCACGTTTCCGTTGCGGAAATACGTCGTATTATATATTTCCGCAACTGCGGTACCGACAGAAACGAACTAAAAGAGTTCGTTTCCGTTATGTTTCAAGTTTCCGCACGCGTTATTCACATATTTCAGCCACAGTTCCGCATAACTCGATAATCTATGCTGTTCGCGGGATTGCTGTACTTTTGTTTTTCCTATTTTAAATTTGGAAGTAAAAAATTTCTTGTCAGTTGTTGTTATTTACAAATCGAGTCCGTCCAGAAGTTTCAGAAAGATGTCACAGAGGAAATCCAAAGAAAAACTAAGTTCTCTTTTATCCAAGCTCGATTTCTCATAATCATTACCAATCTAAATGTTTTGCGATTAAATTATTTTGTTTCCATCACATTACTCGCGTAAACGCTATAGTAATCATTGTTGTTTCCATCTTGTTTATAGAATCCTTTTAGACTCTTTTACTTAAACATAAAACCCATCACGATTAGCCTTGCTACGTGCAGGCGCGTGTGCATCCATACTGTGTTGTAAGTTATCGAGAAACTTGAACTTGAATTTAACCCTGAAAATAGAGCTTTTTGAGAACGGCCCAACCACCTGTTCTAAGCGCAGGTGTTGTTTTTTATAATGTTGGACACACCAGTTACTCTAAAGTTTTTAAAAACGAGATCAACACCAAACCAAATTTGTGGTTTTGAAGATGTCCGCAACAAGATTAATGTTGAAACGGAACGCAAACTCTATCTTGCTTTCCGATACATCAAATTGATCAAGGAAAAGGCCACAATGACTTGCAAAGTTGAGGCTTCATTTGATGCAACAAATGCCTGCAACGCACTTTAACACGATGACAATGTACAGTAGTCCTATTACGCATAACGCACTTAGAAGTTCTTCAAAAAGGCTTTTTTTATTTTTTTTAGCCAATGTAGAATAAGTTAGCATTATAAGAGATGTCAAGATGTGACTTGATAAAAGTTTGTTTTTTCTTTAGAATGAAAAAACGGGAGGATGGTTTCCAATAAACGATGTTTCCTAGAAAAAGGAAACTTTTTGATTTAATTCATCCGGTTGGAGTTAAAAAAAAACAAGTCAAAATCTTATTACGTTTGGAAACTTATTTTTTCCTTGTTGTCATTTCCAATCGTTTTAACAAAGAATTTGCTTTAAGGAATTAAATACAGGTGTTTCCACTCAGTCAAATTAAAAATGTATCACTATCAGTACTACTACTGACAAGAATAACGAATGATCCTTCAGAAAGAACTAGATCGAAACCAAAGCAAGTTTCGGTGGTTTAATTCGAGTTAAAGATTTCTAATTTAAGATCTGTACAAGTTTTGCGAAGGCTTTCTCTTCTAGCTTGTTTCACGGGGATCATAGTTGTCGTTTAACCAAATTGGACAGCGAAGAAAAAATAAGTATCTCGCCTCATTTTGTTTCCTTTAGTGTTGAACATTTTAAGTAATCCTTACTATAATTGAGTCACTTATAACTACATTAACTAATTTTTGCTAATCAACTTACAGAAAACAAAAACGCAAGCGTAATGCTTGTAGGATCTGACAGACACCAGCTGCCAGATCAGTCCCACAAGCATTGCGCTAACATTTAGTGCACGTATACAGTAGCTAATCCTCTAATATGTTATAAGTAAGCACGTATGTTCAAATGCTGAATTTTATGGAAAACAAGGTAACTTGATAATTGTGTTAATGCTGGTTTAAAAAATCCTCCGGTCAGATTTATGCTTGATGTCTTTGTCTTTTTTTTTCATTCAGTGATGAAGTTAGTCAGACAAACCCGTATAATCTCGAGCCCCGCGGCCTGACTCAGAAGGGAAAGACAGCAGCAACCTACAGTTAAAGAACATTTTCGTTAACTGAGAATAGTAGCTTGATGCTGTTTTTTGAGATTCTTTTTTCCTGATTTACCTCGTGTCTCGTTACCTAGTGACTGGATGGGTTGTAACCATGACACATCTACTCCGTTTTTTCGGAACTGTGCTAGATAAAAACCAAACAATTGAAAATAAAGATAATGTGGTAACAACGAAAGGAAGTGCTTAAAACACACATTACAATCCTTGTTGTAGTGGACCGCCCATTACAGTGTGTTTGAATGATCTGTAAAAAGATATCTGGTACAGCCTCTCCGGCTTATGTTTCTTTCTATTAATTTTAACCTCCTCTAATAAAATATGTGCAAACAAATGCCAAGTATTAAAGAATTCTGGAATAAAATGTTATTTGTTGTTGTTGTTAGTACTAGTAGCTTCATAGGCGGGCTAGCTTTAGTGTTTTAGCGACAAAAATTAAACAATGGGTTCGGGATGTGGCAATCTAAGGGAAGGGGAGGGGAGGATGAAGCAATGGAAACGCCAACTTAATCGAGAAATGAGAGCAGAAACATCCGTTTTGGAGCTGCTTGTCCCCCGTAAGACCAATGCACACAAAGTCTTATTAGACCTCTCCGCCTCAACTGACCTGGTGCCGGCCCGCAATCCTGTTGTTGACAATTGCTCTTCATGTCTTTTGTATTACTTTCTTAAACTTCTGTTTTCGTTATAAAATAATAAATTTAGGTAACGCTGAGTTTAAAGTAATTTAATCATCAGCCGAGTTTTTACATTTTAACATACTATATTTGCCACCTATTAGCAGTTTCCTAGCTGTACGAAACTAGTGCTAGACGGCAGATTTTCCTCTTATTCAAATTAAAAATTAATCACTTACATTCAATGGAAACATGAACTATCATTGCTGGTTCTCTTAAACGGGTCGACAGACTTTCCCCCTTTACGTCTGTTTAAGTTTCGTGATAAAAAATATAGTTTGATGAAAATTATAGTTTTATCGGAACTTTTTTGTAGCTGTTAATAACTTCGCAGGAGTTCATTATGCGTGTTTTAATTTTTAGTGTGTGTTTGAGCACGAAACTGAATTTTGCGATTTAAAACGGTAAACTGACAAACTGGCTATCATTGCTGTTGAATGTTAATCGAAAGGCCGCCTACGCCGGATCAAAGTTTTATATATTTCTTAATTTTAATGAAAAAACAAAGATTATTTTGTGTTTTAATTTCAATTTCTTCTTCTTTTTTGGTCAGAGTTAGAAATTATACGAAATATATTGCGGGACCAAAGACATGTTACTAATAATCATTTGAATATAGAATTCATCGAGGTAAAAAGACGAACAGCTCCTGTAGACAAAAATCAATGGAAACTGACAAGATTAAGTACCCTGGTCTGTTGGTTATCATATCGAAAAGACTCGTCCAATAAGATTTGTACATGTTTTGGATGACATGACGATAATCTTTGGCAAAAACGCCAATTTTGCTTTCTTTGCTTGGCTTGGAGCACTTAGACAAATTAAAGATTTATCAACTTTAGGTGCTCGGATTTAACTCCTACGGAAGGAGATCAAAAGAAAACCAGGGCTGCTGCTGAGGGTTACCGATCCCCCAGTAAGATGTTAACATGTTTCTTAATAACTAAATGATGATTTAAACTTAACCAAAAAGTCGGGACTCTGAGATCCTTTTTAGATTTACTTTTCAAAATGAGCAATATTTTGCCAATTTGTCCCCCATAACGTTAATTTCAGGTGTATTGATCTAGCAAAAGATGTTACATACGGTACTAGTGAAACTAAATATAGCTACTCCCGTTCCCGCACATAAAAGATTGACGAGAAAAAATGACCAGCACCTGCAAACCAATGGGAAATAAGAACCAGAAATGGTAGTTACCGAGGTTGAAGGATTCCTCCAATCGCATCTGTGCATGTTTTGTGATGACTTCATCTTTTTTACATCAGGCTGTCATCGGTGATTCAATAAAACATTACTGTCATACGTAAGTACAAATTTCAGCCTCGGATTTGGAGCATTTGGAGTTTATTATTCACATGTGAAGTATCTTACCAGTTACTTCGTGACAGATTTAAAGGCTATTCCAAGCAAAAATGTAAGTAGTCTTGTGTTTTACAAAGAATTTTGAAATTTTCTCATCTGATTTGAAAAAAGATTACATGAGTTTTGCTTCAATCAGAAATAATGGAAGCCCAATTTACAAGAATTGAATATTCTCAGTTGAGAAAGGATGGCGTACGTGGTACCGTATCTTAACCTATCAACAAGTGAAACGAAAATATCAAGGGCGTTGCCTTAAGGCCCCAAAAGATTCTGGCTACATCTGGAACTTAAAGATGAAATATTTCTAATTAAGAAACTACTCCCTATAACTCTTTTTGGTAAAATTGCTTGATCTTTACCTTCAAAAATATCGTAGTCAATTTTTGTCTTTTGAAGATCTGTTTAGAAGAACATTAAACTAATGCATGAAAGATGGAAAGGAAATTGCATATACTTTGTATACTTTTTATATGTACACAAAACTTATTTGTTTCATGTCCAACGATAGTTAAGTGAAATCTCATCAAAAGAACTTCACATATACTTTAAATAAATCAAGATCCTAAATCTCTTGTGGTAAGCTTTAGATACTGACAAAATATATATGCTTTCATATTTCATTATGATTGGAAAGACGTATCTCAGTGAAAACGTAACGCATTCTTAAGGTTTTTGAATAAACTTCCGTCGTTATCAATGTAACACATGCCTCCCCCCTTAAGAGAGTAAGAAATAGGAAAAACGTTAGACTGAAACCATGGTTAACAAAAGGTTTACTTAAAGTTATTAAGAAGAAAAATGAGTTGTTTAGAAGGTTATTAGTCTCACCGAATCAATCACGGGATTA
This sequence comes from Hydrozoanthus tunicans, assembly GCA_026413305.1. NCBI lineage: Eukaryota > Metazoa > Cnidaria > Anthozoa > Zoantharia > Hydrozoanthidae > Hydrozoanthus > Hydrozoanthus tunicans. The sequence goes on along the minus strand of JAOBAT010056212.1, from coordinate 1,360 downwards.
CCGTTATTTTCAAGCAATAAAACGCATTTTTCCGTGCCGTGTAATTTTTGATTGCACAATAGGGGGAGGAGGGGAAGTTGGGAGAGCTGATATTCAATTATAATTTTGTATGTTGTCACTGGCTAACATGTTTTTTACGATGATAAAACTGGTTATTTGCTAGCGAAAAAAAATGGTGGCGGATTTTGATTCAGTGGTGTGTGAGATTTTCAAAAGCGTTCCTCTTACATGCAGAGCACGGTATTTGCGCTCTCGACCAATCAGCGCGCGAAATTCACTGGGGTTGTTTTATGAATATATATATACTATACCATAAAATAATCACGTTTATATTAGTAAAAACGATATGAACACACTTAGCGTGTGAAAAAGAGTTCTAAACCATAAAATTAATAAAATAAAACCCGAAAGATACTCTAGCTATCTCCGCCATGATATTTTTTTTGTTGTCTTAACTTTAGATGAGGATGGCCATCTCGTATAAGCTTTTGTAGTTTCAATGGTCCTTCTCGCCCCATAAACCCTATGTATAACTGCCTTTTTTTATGTTTTCAAAATTTCTGTCACAACGTGGTAAAAGAATAACTGAAACTTAATTATAATTGCATTTTCTTTGAGTATTGAACTTGAGATTTAGCTTCACGTTAACGTTCCTTTTTTCTCTCACAAAACTTCTTCTAGATATCTCACAGCTCTTGTCTAAATGCGTAGCAATGCCAGTTTAGAGATAATCTATACCGATACTAAAACGTCAAATACAACTCCTCATTTCATTTGTTTGCAGAAAAGCAAGATGGCTTCTTCCAGTATCAAGTTGTGCCTTCTGTTGGCTGTATTCGCCGCTTGCTTCATATCTCAAAGTTGTGCTCGTAGCACCAAAGCTAAAGGTACAAAATCCGTTCTTTGTTTTACTTTCGCTTAATTCAATCATCCTTTATACAATCCTTAATGAGCGATAATAAAAAGTAGCTTCGAATGCATCTTCTCAGATTTTTTACTTATCTTGAGAAAATAGGTTTTTTCGACCCGCTTTTGGGCGCGCAGTGATTCTTTCACCAGAAAAACTAAGGTTGATATATTACGGTGGCGAACATCGTAACGATTCCCGACCCGCTGAAAACTCTGGGCGCGGTTCCTCAAAACCCCGATTAACTCAACCCAGGATTAACTCTTAACAAAATCTATTGGTTGTCATGGTAATTTACCCTGGGTAAATGCCGCCTGATTAGCCTAGTTGGTAAGGCGCCAGTCTTTCGTGCGGGAGGCCCGGGTTCGCTCAGGGCCTTAAAATAACTGAGGAGAAGGTGCTGCCTTTGCTCTAACATCTGCAAACGGTTAGACCTTCGCGTCTTCTCGGATA